>CM074742.1:62449757-62634757 GCA_037367245.1 Phrynocephalus guinanensis | reverse complement strand
ACATTACTCTTTTAATATCTCACTTGCCTTAAAAGCTCCAGTAGGGTCATTTAAGACGGTTCTGACTCCACAGCATGTAACAATAACAAGCTCCCCTCAATCCTTCCCTGGTCCCTTAGTTCTGAGCAATTATATATGATTTTTATTCATTCATGTTCCCATTGATTTTACTGGGAAAATATCGCTTCCGACTTTGCATTGCTTTGTGCATTTTGGTTTGTCAAGTCCAAGTATACATAGGGATTTTGTTGTAATTCTTTTAGCTGCAGTTTTCTTAACGGGTTGTAGCAAGGAAGCTGCCCCGTGCGGCTGAATAGTTTTAATTACAGTTGCAGCAGAGCTGATTGGTTGCATTGGTTTGAAAGTTTTTACTTGAAGAAGGCTCCTGTGATTAATTAGGCAGCAGAGCAGAGCTTTTAAAATCAAGACAAGAGGTTCCGGTCATCAAGGCATTATCTTTTGATTAAATACACTAGACACGATGCCTCTTTCCAAACAGTTTATATTGCAAAGTGTTCCCAAAAACAGCATGTTTTTCCCAGAAGAGTTTTACAGATATGCAAATGTCTGCAGATAATACATTCTGTTTTGCCGCCCGGTATTGGTTTCTTGTAAGGCGGAAGGGGACTTGAACAGAAAACCACCAGGTGAACTTTGGGGAAAGGGAGATGAACCAAGACGGATTGAATTGGCACCATTTAAAAAAAAATCACCGTGGCTTTTCATGGGTGCTTCTTGGCACAGTGAGAGCTGCTCTCCATGCAGCCTGCTGTCTTACGCTGATCAAGGAGAGAATCCGTGGGACACATTCCAGCCTGTCTCTCAACAACAAAAGGCCTAGCTTTTATCCAGCATCAAAGCCCTGGCTTTTCCACCTGGTTTTGGGGGCTGATTGGGACACACCCAGAACCCAGAGCACTGAGATGGTCAAACCAATTTCAAGGGAGAAAAAATACGGTTTAAAAATTGCTTTCTTACTGGAGATGAAGGGGGCAGGCATTTCAGTCTGGTTTCTCCATCCTCTTCCTTGCTTTCTTAAATGTCTTAAGGAGAGCTGGCAAAGATCATAATAAGACTGGCTTGCTAGCCAAGGGCAGAGGGAAATTCTTAATGTTGTTCGTCTTGGTTATTGGGGCCTTTGAGTTATTCTGATTAGTTACATTTATGTCCAGCTTGACATCCCGTTGAGCTCAGTACGACATTTCTGAGTATTTTTACCCGGGCTTTATCCACATGAGGGCCATGGTGGCTCAGTGGACGAAGGCTTCCAAAAACTGTCGGCTGCAAAGTCGGCAGCTCGGCGGTTTGAATCCCGGGTGCCACTCAGCAGAGTGAGCTCCCATTTATTTATTTATTTATTTATTTATTTATTTATTTATTTATTTTAAGACTTGTATACCGCCCGTCTTCCCGAAGGAACTCCGGGCGGTTCACAGCAAACAAATATATAACAAAGTCAAAAACCATGTAAATATAACAATTTAAAAACACTTGAGCCTTTATGAAAATACCTTTTCTGTTGTTGATGGGGCCATATGAACGGAGGAGCTCCTGCCAACCTAGCAATTGTAAAGCATGTAAATGCAAATAGATAAATAGGTACTGCTGTAAAAAGTGGGAAGGTAAAACAGTGGTTCCTTGCAGCCATGATGGCCACGTGGCCATGGACTGGCACAACACTGGCCACTGGCCCTTTTGGCTTGAATACGGAGATGAGCACTGCCCCTAGAGTTGGACACGACTAGCATGCATGTGCAGGGGGAACCTTTACCGTTACCTTTTACTTTATTCCCATGACCTTGTGAAGTAATATCCAGTGGACAATGGGTAGACAAGCATTTTCCTGGCTCTCTACAAATATGAACCTCCCTGTGCTTCGTCAAGCACTGTAGCCATTACACCAGCTGGCTTGTTTAGCATTTCATAAAAACTCTTTACGCTTCTGGATTTGTCCAGCCTGCTTGAAGAATTTCGTGCAAGGAAAGACAGCTAGATAGGTGCATTTTTCTACCGTAGCTTAAAGGCAGATACTCATCAGCCTTGGTAAAATTCTGAAAATGCTTAAATCTTATTAAATAATAGTTTAGTGAGAGACTTGGCTGAGGTGATCCAGTGAGCTTCATGGCTCTGGTGAGATTTAAATTTAATTCTCCTTGTTCCATAATTTGCTATGCTGCAGTCTCTTATTATTGCAAAAGTCTGTCTCTTCTTCCTCCTCTCCTCTGTTCATATGGCCCCATCAACAACAGAAAAGGTATTTTCAGAAAGGCTCTTTTGCTTAGACTGGTGACCCCTCCCCTCACTTCATAGGATGTGTCACTGAGGACTAGGAGCATTGCGTACGAAGATGTTATTGAATGTTGCTTTTGGGCCTCCCAGTAGGCATCTGGCCACTGTAGGAGGGAGCCTTTGTTCTGATCCAGCACTGTACATATTCCTGTATGGGAAGTACTCTTGGACAGTGACCTACAGATGTTTTAGAGTTCCCCTCTGGCCCATCCAGTGTGGCCAGCGGTCAGGGTTTAGAAGCCTTGTTCTCCAAAAGGCTAAAGGGGCACGAGATGGCCTTATCCTCCTCTAGAATGGTATTTATTGATTGGATTTTATACTGCCCATCTGGCAGCAAGGTCACTCTGGATGGTATATGAATGGTATGTGTTGGGTTGGAGGTCCCAAGCCATCGAGTTCTCTGTAGGGGCAGACGAACCCACAGATCAGTGGTCTCTTTTGGAGCTAATTGTACTTGTCAGTGGCTGTTGCAGGTAGTAATGAGGGGTATTTAACATTCAAAGAGAAAGCCCTTGTCAGGCTGGTTCACTTTCAGCACCGATGTAAAGCCCTTGGAGTGTCTTAATAACAGAACAAAAATAGAAAAGAAACACATCATGTGATCCATGGGAAAAATCCAGAACTGGTGTTGGAGAATGCCAAAGTTAAAAACAAGTGAGCAAGATTTTCAAATCGTGCACAATTGTTCATCAGGCTGCCATTGCTGAGCAAAGGATTTTGGGGGTGTGGGAGAGGGACCCCCACCCTCCCCATTTCTATTCTGATGCTTGGTGGAAAAGCATCACGAATGTTTGTTTTTATAGGATTATATTAAGCGTGTTTCAGCTGGTTCAGACTTTGTGTAGGACAAGAAAAATACGCATCAGCTCCTTAATAAACTCACCATTTGCAGCTGCTATATTCAACCATTGCACTTAAGGCAGGCATACGTAAGCAAACAGGAGTCCTGGCCATTGATGCTTCGTGTTAGTTGTGGCGAGAAGAACGGATTACTGTACATGCCTTAAAGCCAGCTCCAGGCCCAATCAGTAGTTGAAGTGTTGAAAGCAAGATCTTGCGCTCACTAGACTGAAAATAAGGCATTGCTAGCCCATGATGCACCAGCTGTTCTTAACAGCTGCCCTGCAAGGTTCATCACTCTATTGCCCCCATAACACAGAGGTGTAGCGGAAACAGCTGTGGCGTGCTTTAGGCTGTTGTGTATAATGGATTTACTTCAGATAGAAGTACCTGCTCAAGAAATTGTGGCTGTGTAGGCGTTTCAGAATCTGTGCAGTGGTCTTTTCGCTTCATTTAGCTCTACTTTTAACGGGACCTTCAGTCCGTTAATAAAAAAGATCACCTGCTCCCTTAAAAAGGACAAACTGTTTCTATAGGACACAGTCCACAGATTGCCAATGTCTTCTTAAACCTCGGTGCCTTATTGAGATGTCGAAAGAAAGGAGAGAATGTGCACATCTATTAATTAAATGTGCTGTACTGTGGCATTTTCCCTATTTGTGGTTCAGTTTAACGAAAAGTACTGGCTTTTCCTTTAGATTGAAGGAAAAGCTTCAGTATTAACCTAATCTCCCCCCCCCGCCTCCCCTTATCATAGCATCCAGAACAAAAGTAGTCTGCAAGTGGAACCGGTGCTGCTGATACTCATAGGCTTACTTGTTAATCAACTGAAGCTGTAGTTGATGCGCAGTATATTAAACTTTAATAAGCAGATCGGTTATGGCTTTAGTTGGCGCCAACTGAGAGCATGGCGGGCTTCGTTCTTCCTTATTTCTGCCCTTGTGGAGTAAAGGGAGGGAATATGTGGAATTCTCCTAGTTGATACTTGCGAGCAAAGGCTAAGAACTGTCCTTTCAGAAAGGAGGATTGTGGAAGAGGGATGAGATTGATGTAGATTTAGGAAGGAGGAACTCAAGATGTAACATTTCCAGAAACTTGGGGCAGGGGAGGAGGAATGAAAAAAAATCCCTTTTTTCCCCCAAGTTATTTTTCCATGGCTTCAAAATTCCCAGAAGTTTTATCTCTGGAACTCTAGAGGGCATGGTGGTCCAGCCCCTATTTAATGCTGAAAATCTACAGAATAGAATCATTTTTTAAGATGTGGAAAGGAAGGGAACAAGGACTAGGAAGAAGAGATTTGTGTGGCTGTCTCCCATTCCTGGTTTGTGTGTGTGTGGGGGGTTCCCTCTTCCTTTGCCTCTTGTAGAGGGAACAGCAATAAAAAAGACAGGGGATTAAAAATCTCCTTATATCAGATATTGCTCTTTTCTGCGTTAAATTACACTCATAATCCACACCACTACCACTACCCCCCATATTGAAGGTGGCAGTCCTACGTATAAGCATCTCTCATATTTCAGTATCTTTAAGCTTAATGATAATCCTGAATTTTCGCGTGTGAAAATCCTAGGAGGGTCATTAGATTCCATCTACAGTGGCACCTTGTATAAAGGAATTAATTCGTTCCAAATGAAATTACGTTAAGCAAAATTTCCTTTATACAAATTTCCCATAAGAATGCATTGAAAACGAAGTCATCCCTAATCAAGATCATTTTTATGTTGTACAGATTTGCCCCATAGACAATTCTGTTAAGCAAATTTTCCCTCTCTCCAGAATTTTTTATGCTTTACAGATTTTGTTATACAAACCGTTTGTTATACGAGGGTCCACTGTATTCCATTGCCCCTGAAGGTCCACCAGCCCGAAGCAAACGCTGAGTACAAGAGATATAAAAAGGGCATAGACAGAAGCCAATCTTTTGACCCAGGGCTTCTCCTTTGATTCCCTTAGAAGGATTTTATCCTAGAAAAGTTCCCCAAGTGTCTTGGATGCTCTTGATTCTTGAATCTCAGAATAACACTTGAGGACCGACGTAGCATCACACCTTGTCATCATATGGCAGCTTGAACTGGGGGACATGGTCATACCGGCAACTCACAGGCTTGCGTTTCTAGTTGAATGAATACCATCTTCGTACTCCATGGCGATGTTTTAAATTTAGAAGGCTGGGACTCGCCCATACGGAGGATTAGTGTGGGAGATTTAGTATGGAGGTATGCACGCCAGTTAACTCAAGGACACCTTGGTGGTTTGGCAGGGTGAAGAGAAAAGCAATATCAGCACTTGTTGGCAACTCTGCCTGCCCTTCCATACCCCCCAAATAGGGATGCTGTGTCAGACATTACCTCCTTCCCCCCAATCCTGTGTACCAAAATGCTTTTGGAACTTGGGGTCTTCGTGCGATGTTTGGGTCTGATGCGCAAAGGAGAATAAAGAACCCTACAGACTTAAGTTCACACGTGTTTTCAAATGTGTAATTTGGCTCAACGGGCCCCGACCCATTGGCTTTAGGTTTCCCTTTCTCTCAGTCCTGAATAAATGTTTCCTGCTTTTTGTGGGTAGCACAGGCTGTTGCTAGGAGCTTGCTTTGTAATGGGTTGGACCACAGGCAGAAGAGATTGAAGCTTCCTAAAGGATTGTGTCCAGTGGAAGTCTTTGATTCAGAGATGAGACACACATGGCTCTCCAGTGGCTGTTTGATTCAAACACCCATCATCCTTCACCATGGCTGTGAGGGCTAGCTCTGCTGGAGGTGTATCCCAGAAACTTCTAGTGCAGTGGTGGCGAACCTTCGGCACTCCAGATGTTTTGGACCACAGCTCCCACAGTCCTTTGCCATTGGCAATCTAAGTTTGGAATTCTGGGAGTTGCAGTCCAAAATATCTGGAGTGCCGAAGGTTTGCCACCACTGATCTAATGGGTCATACGGTCGACTCGAAATCAAAATTTTACCGCAGCTGCAAACTCTTTTGGTAGTGTTAGACGGGTTTTAATCCCCTCTCCGAATTCTTTTCAATATGAGACACATCTTGGAAAAGTTAAACCCGTGGACTACAGTCTCCCAGATCCCCAACCAGCAGCTGCTGGTTTCTGGGAGTTGTAGTCCTAAAAAAAGGTTGTAGTTCCTATAAAAAGCAATTTTTCCTCAAGCATTGATTATGGGGATTGTATTATTTCACTTGCCAAGTCAGGTTCTGCTCTGGAAAATTAAGTGCAGAACAAAACTTTTGCTGGAACAGGCTATGGCAATGCATCTTGAGATTTTGTCCTATTTTGTAAAAAATCACTGAAGTTCAGTGTATAGTAGTGTATTAATCCAGATTGTTGGCCGTTCTTTAGGAGCAAGAAGGGTTGCGAGTTAGGTCCTGATATTCATCATATGCTAGAAGGATGCGTCTCAAACAAGACAGCGAAAATTCCTCGAAAGGAATCTTGAATTCATCACACATGTGTGGTATGCATACTTCTGTGGATCGTTGTGCCTCGCGTGTGACAATAATTAGTGTGCCTAGTGCTCAGCAGGCTAGAGCACTGAAAAATTGTCGGCTACAAAGTCGGCAGCTCAGCGGTTCGAATCCCGGGTGCCTCACAGCCGAGTGAGCTCCCACTGTTAACCCCAGCTCCTGCCAACCTCGCCGTTCGAAAGCATGTCAATGCAAGTCGATAAATAGTTACCGCCGTAAAAAGCGGGAAGGGTAAAACAGTGTTTCCTTGCAGTCATGCCGGCCACGTGGCCACGGACTTACACAACACTGGCTCTATGGCTTGAATACGGAGATGAGCACTGCCCCTAGAGTCGGACACGACTAGCATGCATGTGCGGGGGGAACCTTGACCTTGACCTTTTTTAGACTTAAGAAGTGGAAGCCTAGAGGTTCCCCCTGGATCTAAATCGTTGCAGGGAGAAGTTGCAGGGTTCAGTCTTTAACAGGAATATGTGGGAATTCGTACAACATAAAAATGGTCGCGATTAGGGATTACTCTGTTTTCAATGCATTCCTATGGGAAATTTGTATAAAGGAAAATTTGCTTAACATAATTTCATTTGGAACAAATTAATTCCTTTATACAAGGTACCACTGTATTTTCCTGTCTGTACAAAGTGTATGATACAGGAATAGCGGATAGTGAGAGAGAATTTGATCCAGCACCTGAAGATAGACACCCACAAGTATACGGAGATATAAGTTCTTTTCATGCTGATATTGATGTTATTGGGGCTAGAGAAATAAAATTTCCAGAAATTTTGAAATCATGAAAAAAAGGAAGAAAAAAAAATAGAAGAATTGGGGGACACACACACCCGCCTCCATATTTCTGGACATTTTACATCTCTAGTTGCTACTATTGTCACAACTCAGTAGTCTATCACTGTTGGTCGCTGCACTTCTGGAAATACACTCTAAGCTTCCATCATCTTCACTTCCTTGTTTAATTAACAAACAGGTTTTTGTGTAGAGAATGTTTCTAGAAAAACATGCGCTCCATGCCCTTGGCTAATGACTAGAGGGTGTATGTATTATGGATATACATACAAAAGCCAGAACCAGGTTTTCCCTCACACAGACCCAGAGGAAACACATAGCTGTGCCCACGGTTTGTGAGCGGCAATAGAGCAGTTCGTTTTAACAGCTTCTACATATGTGTGAATGCTTCCGCAGATATGGCGTGGAAGCTAGGATAGCCTTTGTGAGGGAAAAAAACTGCAGACAGAAGTCTTAAGGTGGCATTAAAGCTTTACTGCTTGTTCCTGTCTCAGTTGGTCTTGGAAGACATAATGGAAAGCAGTATTTTCTTCATTAATGATTCATATCCCCACTGCTCCCATTTTACGGAAACAGTTCTGTATCTTCCACCTCCATTTCTGAGGTGAACCTTATTGCCAACAGTAAATTGTCTTTTCTTTCCTAAACCTCAAACCTTTTTGGATTTTTTTTCTTTCCAACCTAAGTAGGTGGCAGCTAGAAGACTTTTTATGCCAAGTTTCCCTGTCATCCTAGGCCAGTGATGGCGAACCTTTTAGAGACCGAGTGCCCAAAATGCAATTCAAAACCCACTTTTTTTTTGCAAAGTGCAAATACAGTAATTTAACCTGTATACAGGTGGCTATGAAGGGTCGATGTAAGGGTGCCCACAGAAAGGGCTGCGAGTGCCACCTTTGGCACCCGTGCCATAGGTTCGCCATCACTGGCCTAGGCATAGTCTGAAAGTTGAAGAAATCTTTTTATATCTCTTATTTCTACATTTGTTTCCCATCTTTCTTCTGAGGCTTTCAATCCACTGTATGCCCATCCTCTTTGAGTAGGCTTGACTTAAGAGTTTTACTGGTCCAGACAGTCTCACGGTTAAGAACATAAGAACATAAGAAGAGCCATGCTGGATCAGGCCAAAGGCCCATCTAGTCCAGCTTCCTGTATCTCACAGCGGCCCCACCAGATGTGTTTGGGAGCGCATGAGACTAGATATCTGTCTCCTGATACCACTCTCCTGCATCTGGCCCTTGAAGTACCCTGGTTTAAACCCTGGAGGTTACACATCTCCATCATGGTTTGTAACCTGTGATGGACTTTTCCTCCAGGAATCTGTCCAATCCCCTTTTGAAGGCATCCAGGTCAGATGCCATCACCACATTGTGTGGCAGGGAGTTCCATAGACTTACAACGCGCTGGGTGAAAAAATATTTTTGTCAGTTCTTACTCTCCCAGCCCTCAATTTGAGTGTATGTCCCCTAGTTCTGGTATTTTGGGAGAGGGAGAAGAGCTTCCCTCTATCCACTTTACTCATACCCTGCATTATTTTGTATGTCTCAATCATATCCCCCCTCAATCGCCTTTTTTCCAGACTAAAGAGGCCCAAATGTTTTAGCCTTTCTTCATAAGGGAGGTGCCCCAGCCCAGTAATCATTTTAGTCGCTCTCTTCTGCACCTTTTCCAGTTCCACTATGTCTTTCTTGAGATGCGGTGACCAGAATTGTACACAATACTCCAGGTGGGGCCTTACTATTGTTTTGTATAATGGCATTATAATGTTGGCTGTTTTATTTTCAATCCCCTTTTTGATAATCCCTAGCATGGAATTGGCCACGTCATTTTCCTAGAAAACAACCTGGTAAACTCTCAATATTAAAACAGTGTTAGGTTTTTAAAAAAGCATCACGGATAGATATCCTTCCTTTATTTATAACACTTAGAACTATATCTATATTGGCCGGAACCCTTTTTTGGCCATTGTTCCAGTTAGCATAGCTATTTGCTGTTGCACAATCGACTTGCGGCAGTTCTCCAGTGAGACTGACACCAGTTGCATCACACCAGTGGCCGTGACTCATAGGACTTTGGCCACTATTTTATACATTATGCAGTGGCACCCCGACTTAAGAGCAGTTCAACTTAAGAGCAATTTGACTTAAGAGCAGAAAACTGTTGGTGTTTTAACTGCCGCCTTAAAAATTTTAGATATGGTCTGCTCGACTTACAATTGTTTTTCATTTTTTTAATTTTTTAAACTTAGTTTTTCAATTTTTTAGATAGGTGCCCCGATTTAAGAGTAGTTTGACTTAAGAGCATGCATTCGGATTAAATTCGTAAGCTGAGGTACCACTGTATATACAGTATACATATCTAGCATCTGGATATACACAGGGCATATATACAGGCATATGAACTTGTGCCATGTACACCTCCTCCACCCCCACCCCCCGGTTTGCTCAGAATAAAAAGTAGTGTGTCCAGGAAAGAGAAATAATCAAAACTTTGTGCTGACCTTTCTATTTGCAGCGAGTTCTTTTCTTTGACCCACCGGGGAGCATTCAGACATGCTGTCGCCAGTCTGCTGTCTAAAGCAGTACAGCTCCCAGTTGTTTTGAGCTGTCCTTCCTTTTCTCCTCTGGTTATAACTCATGCTTTGCATGGACTTCTGGCCTTTATTTGGTTTGTTTTACCTATAAAACTCCCCCCCCAAAAAAGAATTTGGGGAATCATCCTTCATGTCTTCAGCAGAACTGTAACCGTTTCTCTTTTTCTTCCCTTCTAGAAAGAAATTCAAGCGATGAGTCAGTGCCATCATCCAAACATCGTCTCGTACTATACTTCCTTTGTAGTGAAAGATGAGCTGTGGTTAGTGATGAAGCTCCTTAGTGGAGGTATGTATAAAATTGTTACGTGTGTGTGTGTGTGTGTGTGTGTGTGTGTGTGTGTGTGTGCTTTCTTGAAGTTATTCATGTTGGCGGTCATAGCTAGTGGCAATTTGCACATGCTGCTGTATGTACATTATCTGAATTTGTTCACCAGGGATTAAAAGGTTTTCCAGAATACAATGGCCTGGCTGACACTTAATGATGAAGCTATAGGTTATCCATTGTGATGGTATCAGCAGGCTCACATTTCCCACAATGCACAGAGGCTCTCTCACTTCTTAGTTTGACAGACTATAGTTAGCAGGGGTTCAAGTCAGACAAAGCATTGCTTGACTAAACAGCATTTCTCTACCTTTGCACCCCCAAAATGAGCTTCAGTAAAATGGAAAAACAACAACCCATACCTTTAAAATAGATTGAAAGTGGTGTTCTGAAAGACAATGGAAAGTGGTTATAATAATTAAAGACTGTACGGTGTAGCAGCACATTTAGAAACCCAGCTGTGTCTCAGACAGAGCGCAGTTTGACATGTTAAAAGGTCATGAAGAATGATTTGTTCCAACCAGAAAGTGAGATAGGAATGGGTGGACCTGAGGCGTGCGGACAGCTGCCGGTCAACTGAGCCACTGGACAGAATGACCCCTTTTATAGCTCTTTTCTTTCCACCTCTGCTTTCCACATTGCGCTCGTTCAGCATCCAGCCTTGTGCAGGGATCATTGAGTCCACCACGGCCATGGGTCGTTAGAAGTCCCTGCTGGAAGGCTTGGGATCCAGTCTCATGATCAGAAAATAAAGATGGCATTTGTGCAAATTTGGAACGTTACGGCGATCTCTAAAAGAGTTAGGCTATAGTTTACCAACATTTAATAATAGCCGGGTCAATTGCCTCCACTCAACCCTGACAGATGCATAGTCTAAAAATAGTACGAATAAGAACATTCAAAGAGCCCTCATGGATCAGACCAAAGCCTGCATACGCCAACTTTCTTTGCACTCGTTGGCCATTCTGATGCCTTTGGGTGCCATAAAGAGGCAGTGGGCACAGCAGTGCTTTTTAAAACTTTTTTTTTATTATTGCTGAGAGATAATTTGCCTCCAATACTGGAAGTAAAATCCACGAATTTGTCTAATCTAGTGGTTCCCAACCTTAAGATTCCCCAGATGCTCTTAGACTACATCTCCCATGTGCCTTCACCACTAGTTATGCCGGCCAAGATTTCTGGGAGGTATACAGTGGACCCTTGTATAACAAGCGGTTTGTTTAACAGAAAGTCCACTTAAAGGAAAAATTTCCGGAGATAGGGGGAAATCGCCTAACAGAATCGCCTGTGGGGCAAGTCCGTACAAGAGAAAATCGGTGGCAATTAGGGATGAATCCGTTTTCAATGCATCCCTATGGGAAATTTGTACAATGGAAAAATTTGCTTATCAGAATTTCATTTGGAATGAATTAATTCCTTTATGCAATGTACCAATGTAGTCCAAGAACATCTGAGGACCCAAGGATGGGAACCACTGGTCTAATCTATTTTGAAGCAGCCCAAGAAGGCAGCTGTTGTAGTGAGGTTATGCCATGTATTACACTGCCCTGTGTAGTACTGATTTGCTAAACCATGTGTGTTTGAGTGTCCATGTTGTGATGGTCTACAGGAGACTAGTGAATAGCTATAGGAGGTAGACTGTAGGGGAAGGCTACATACTCTTTACTAGTGCACCCATAGGTTATAGGAAGACCATAGGATGTCTTCCAGATCAGGTTCAAGGTCCTGGTTTTGATTTTCAAAGCCCTCCACGGCTTGGGACCAGGGTACCTGGCGGAGCGTATCTCCCAAAGAGCATCCAGTTCCAGACCCACGAGATCATCGCAGGCGCGCTCACTGAGAGTGGCCACACCCAGAGAGGCGCGGAAAACGCGTACGCGAAACCGCGCCTTCTCTGTGGTGGGGCCTTCACTCTGGAACCACCTCCCTTCTGAGCTGCACCTGCTGGAGTCCCTGCCTGCCTTCAAGAGGGCCTTGAAGACCTTCCTCTTTAAAGAAGCCTATGGTGACCTTATCAGTTAGTTTTTCCCCCCTCCTTTCCCCTCCCTATTTATAGCCGCCATCTTGCCCTCCGCTGCTTCTCGCTCGGAGGCTCTTCCACTTATTTTATGTCTTTTTAACATTGTTAGCCGCCCAGAGTTCCTGTCAGGGAAGATGGGCGGGATATAAGTCTTTAAATAAATAAATAAATAAATAAATAAATAAATAAATAAATAAATAATGTTAAAAGGGCCATGTTCGGTGCTGATTTGATCAACCCTCTATTTTCTTGGAATGCATCTTGAGTGCTAAGAGGGTGTACTGCTGAATTCTCGTGTAGCAAATCCTGTAGTTTCACCCCGTGCTATGTGGAGACGCAGCCCCTTCTCCTTGTCTGCCCCATATCTACCACCCTACGCTCTGGTATTGTGGGTGGGTAAGAATTAATTCTCCTTAACTTTCTCTGTATAACAGGCATGTCCAAACTTCAGCCCTCCTGATGTCTTGGACCCAAACTGCCAGAACTTCAAGCTTGTATTGGTAATGACAAAGGACTGGGGGAGTTGTGGTCCAAAACATCTGGAGGGCCGAAGTTTGGACATGCCTGCTGTATAACTCATGAGGTTGATATTCAGTGAGACAAAGGAGAGAGAATTTCCCATCTCCTTCTGATGCGGTACAGGAGCTCATATGCACGTAAATGAAATTTCCTTATTTTGAGAGGAACCCAAAAGGCCTCATACTGTCTCGGTCAAGGAATGTTTCTCCCCAGCCTCATTATTTGCCCATTTGTTTGGTTTTAAAAAAATTAAGTGGTGAAAACGGAGGATTGATTGGCAAACTGCCTTAGTTCATCACTGGTCCTGGCCTACAACCATCTTGGGTGGCGTCCGCAGCGTTTTCACTATTAAGATCCAACATGCAGCTCCATTTTGTCAGAGAATCTTGTGATGCTGAACTGCCAACCTTTTTCACAGGCACCAGCTTCAGATCGGATCTCCCTTCTGTGGAACTTAATTACCTGTCTCTGGAGGGAAGAGCATAATCCTTACTTAACATTCTTAGAAAGCTCTTCTAGCATGTGTCATAAATCAACTTTTTATTGGCTTTTCTCCCTCCCTTAATTATCTTGTTAAATCTTCTTTTACCCGACATTTAAAGAGGGAGAGGTAAGGAAGGGAAGGGTTCCAAGGTAGTGACTGCTTATTTTGCTCTTTCTCTGCTTTTTCAAACCTCAGGTGCTAGAATAAAGGGTAGTATATTTTGCTGATTGCAGATTTTTGCATCCATCTCTGTGCTGAGGAAGTACAGCTTTTTGCAGAGTTTTCCTGGCTGCATTTTAGAAACCATGTCAGGCATCTGCTAAATTTTAGGAGCTGGGGAGTCACATTTTTTGGATAGGTAGCCCCCCTTTTCCAGTTGCATTGCCTTAGTTACAGTGCTTCTTGACTACTGCATTGTCTTTACTCGGGGCTGCCCTTGAAGGGTGTTTGGAAGCCTTCAGTTGGGGCAACATGTGATGGCTGATCTACTAACGGATGTAGGGCATTACGATAATAGCAGTTTTGCAGCAGGAGACCTTAATAATGGCCGCATAGATGTATTTCAGGAAGGCATGGTGCCTGTTATTGAAGTCCTCAAGGGGAAAGTCTCTGCTCCTCAGAGGAGCCCCTTGTTCTGGCTCAGATTTAATAAGCTGCTTGTCCTCACAGCTGTTTGCCAGAAGGAAAAAGTACAAGGACTGGCTTGCATCCTCATCTCTGGAGAGTGTTAGGAAGAGCATGGCACGCTCCATGGAACCTCCCTGGGCCATGAAGAATATCCTTAATTATGCTAAATCATTGTGGAACTCTCCACGGGGACCAGCAGAGATGGTCTGTGTCAGCAGTCCCCAACTTTCTTGGAACACGGACTGGTTTGGTGGAAGATAATTTTTTCGTGAACCAGGGGAGGGACGGGAATGATTTGGGGAATGATTCTATTTTATTATTATTCTGCCCTTGCAACTCCCCCGTCCAAAATAGTTGTGATGGGTGTGTATAGAAGGAAAAGCCCTACATCAAGGGGGGGGGGGGGAAGAAGAGGTGTGCCTTAGAGGGGGACTTTGCTAGCCACTGAGGTGGCTATACCGGGAATGGTGAGGGCCCTTTGCTCCCTTATTAAGGCGTCTGTGTGTGGATTGTTTCCTAACAGGCAGTAGGTCTGGAGGTTCGGGGGCCCTGGTCTATATGGTAGCCCAGTGGTGGCGAACCTTGGGCACTCCAGATGTTTTGGACCACAACTCCCAGAATTCCAAGCCTGTGTTGCCAATGACAAAGGACTGTGGGAGCTGTGGTCCAAAACATCTGGAATGCCAAAGGTTTGCCACCGCTGTGGTAGGCTATCCTAGATGTTATGGTGGAATGGTTACCGTGTTGAAGCAGCTTACTGGAAGGATAAGTAAGGTTATGGATTGTAAACTCCTTGGAGTAGAGAACCAAGTCTTTTTGCCTACATTCTGCAAATGTCCCTTTCTTTTGTGCATTCTCACTTATTTGTGTATGCAAACATATTTTAAGGTGCAGTTTATCCTGTTTTCGTAGAGGGACATCACCCCTGTGTAGCTGCAATCAGGAATTCTATTTGGATGCAACGTGCGAGCAGCTAATCCAAAAATAATGTTCTTAATTCAGATGTGCGTAAGAGTCGCCAAAGCAAATAAAAAAAATATAGGGCAGGGACTGAACTGTCCTATCGGACATCCTTTCTACTGAGAACTACAGTTCCTGGTATGCTTAGATGCCCTAAGCACTTCTGATCTTGCCTGATCTTGGAAGCTAAGCAGGGTTGGCCCTGGCTAGTACTTGGATGGGAGACCACCAGGGAATACCAGGTGCTGTAGGCGCCCGGAATAGGAACTGGCAAGCCACTCCAGGATTCCTGCCAAGAAATCTCCATGGACCACGAAGAGTCGGTCATGACTGTAACGACACAAACACACACACACAGTTCCTGGTTGGAAAGTAATCCCTTATAGGCAATAGTTTCTTTGTTGTTTGAAGAATTGCCATTGTAGCTGACTTTACACAGGAATCCCACTGCTATTTTCCGCTGTCAGAGTGCTTTCTGTGCAGGCTGCTCCCTTCATTCAGAGAAGAAAGGTTGAGTAGGCTGGGAGGCAAGCGAGGGGGAGAAGATTGAGATTTGGCCCTATCAAATTCCAAGCTGACTCATTTTCCTGAAACAGAATCACAATCGTGGTTCTTCCCTCAGGTGACAACAGACTCCACAGGATTCTGTTTTTTTGTTTTTTTTTTAAATCAAATTTTAAAACAGAAACACAAGAGCTGTGAATCAGTGAATGACTTCATATAGCGGAGGAAGTTGTTGAATGCCAATATATCTCTTCATCTGCAGCCTGGCAGATTCTTTAATAACTTTCTTTAAATTACCCCTTGTAAAATGTGATGCGTTTTCCCACATGGGTTTCTGGATGTGTCACTTCCTTTCTTAGGAATAGAATTTTAACCACTCAGTTAAAAACAACAACACACTACTCTCTAAGAAAGGGAAAGTGGATGCCTTTGGTAATGTGGAGAAAAAGCATGGGCCTGACTGATTTTATTTTATTTTTTATATACTTTTTTAAATTAAACATAAAAAAAGACAAAATAACAATGATAAACAATTATATAAAAAAACAGTAATAGACAATCATGAACAATACAAAGTGCCCCCCACCCCCAAGAAACCGTCCAGTATTCTTGCATCTTCTCTTTCTTCTTCATCTTTTTTTCTTTTTTTCAAATAGGCTTCTTAAGGTCCTTTACGCCAGAACTGTGTTGGATTATAAGTTGGTTGTATCCCTTTCCCTTTTAATAGTACATGATCTATAAATTTCCCCCAAACATCATAGAAGATATCTTTTTTTCATTTCACCTCGCAAAACTTTCATATTACAAGATAGTTTATCATTTAGTGCTATGTCCCACACTTCCTTATACCATTCAGCAATTTTAAGGTCTGATTTCAGTTTCCAGTTCCTAGCAATAATCAGTCTAGCTCCTGACTGATTTTTTTAAAAAAAATGTAGGTCGGTGATGACCTTTTAGAGACTGAGTGCCCAAACTGCAATTTAAAACCCACTTATTTTTTTGCAAAGTGCCAATACCGGCGATTTAACCTGAATATAGCGGTACCCTGGGTTACAAATGCTTTGGGTGCTACCCTTCGGGAAAGCGAGGATGGAAGAGCAGGCTTTTTAATTTCCCGCGGCCACAGCACCCTCACTCAATTGCTTTTGGGATGCTCAGAGCGGCGTGGCTAGAGAGTAAACTGGGGCTACAAACGAGCCCACAAGCTGCTTCTCTCCCCTTTGCCCGGCTCTCTGCACGGAGCACAGTGGAGTACAGTATGTCAAGATTAATAACCAATAGTTATTTGCCATCAAATTGATTCTGGCTCAGGGTGACCCTTTGTAGAGTTTGCTAGGTATAGGGTATGTAGCAGCGGTTGGCAGTCCTCTACTTTTGGGAGGACTCTGGTAGGTGGGGCTTGTCCAAGGTTACACTGAATGGCTGCTCTGCATCCAGAAGGCACAGTGGGGGAGATCAAGCCCTTGACCATCAGCTGCGCAGCCAGGCGTCCATCTCACTGAGCGATCCAACCAGTGCCACATTTGGCTTGGCTGCACCAAAACATGTTGGGTTGTCTTGTGTTTCAGCACAAAGTTGGCTCTTCTTGGTCAATTATGGTGTTAGTAATTCAGGCTGTTGTACTGTATGCTTCCTATACCACTTAACAACCCTTTCCAGATGTTAGTCCAGGGGTGTACAAACTTTGGCCCTCCCAATGTTTTTTGGACCACAACTCCCAGAATTCCAAGCCTGTATTGCTAATGACCAAGGACTGTGGGAGCTGTGGTCCAAAACATCTAGAGGGCCGAGGTTTGGACACCACTGGGCTACCATATAGACCAGGGCCCCCGAACCTCCAGACCACTGTGTTACTCTGTCCATGACTGTGGAACCTTATGCTGAATTCCGGAACGCCAGTCGCAAAGCAAATCGGCATAATTCCAGGTGCGCGAGAAGATCATTCTGGGACACTCAGATGCTTCCTTTCATCAAGAATGTTCCTCTTAAAATCATGGGCTGCCTCCGAAGCCTGTCGCTGTTCGCCTTCTATTTTTGTTTCCGTCATGCGTCTGGAACTGAAGCCCAACCGGCAATTTCATTGATGCACAAGGCAAGAGTAAATAGGCCTCTGAAGTCACTCCTGCAGCGACTGTGGGCATAAATATTTATCTCTTGGTAGAAGCAGGCGATTTGCCTGGTTTTTGTCACAGTGAAAAGGGGTCTTTTTAATGCCATTATCTGTTGTCAGCTTCCCCCAAGTACTGGAGAATATTTTGAACACGGTTGTGCTGCAGGCCTGTCACCTTCCTTTTCATCCTTTCTGAATAACAACCCTTGCCAGCACTTCCATAGCTCTTTCCACCTCTCAGTCTTTGTCCGGAGGCTAAAAATACCCATCAGAGGCCAGATTTCATTCCAGTAATACTCTACAGAGGGACAGGGAATAATTTTGGGTTGAAGCGCTGATCATTTCCCCCCATTCAGAGTCCCCTCTAAAGTGCTTCCAACGAGGCTTTCTTTATTCCTCTTTTACACGGTTGGGTCTGTGGTCTTCTCGCTCCTGTCCTACTAAGAGTCATGCTGCGGATCAGGGAGTCTCGGATGAGTATAGCATGGGAAGCTTATTTGGATCAAGCATGTTAAGAACATGAGAACAGCCATGCTGGATCAGGCCAAAGGCCCATCTAGTCCAGCTTCCTGTATCTCTCACAGTGGCCCCACCAGATGCCTCTGGGAGTGCACGAGACTAGATATCAGTCTCCTGATACCACTCCCCTGCATCTGGTCTTTGAAGTACCCCAGTTTTAAGCCTGGAGATTATACATCTCTATCATGGTTTGTAACTTGTGATGGACTTTTCCTCCAGGAATCTGTCCAATCCCCTGAAGGCATCCAGGCCAGATGCCATCACCACTTCCTGTGGCAGGGAGTTCCACAGACTAACAACACACTGGGTGAAAATATATTTTCTTTTCTCTGTTCTTACTCTCCCAGCCCTCAATTTGAGTGTATGTCCCCTAGTTCTGGTATTTTGTGAGAGGAAGAAGAGCGTCCCTCTATCCACTTTACTCATGCCCTGCATAATTTTGTATGTCTCAATCATATCCCCCCTCAGGCGCCTTTTTTCCAGACTAAAGAGGCCCAAATGTTTTAGCCTTTCCTCATAAGAGAGACCTGCCAGCCCAGTAATTATTTTAGTTGTTCTCTTTTGCACATTTTCCAGTTCCACTATGTCTTTTTTGAGATGCGGTGACCAGAATTGTACAGAATACTCCAGGTGTGGTCTTACTGTTCATTGTGTTTCCTTCAGTACTGTACTGTCTGCTCCGAGTGCTAGTGTTTTTCCAGGGTTTCAGAAAGGATGGGTTTCTCAGAGCCTACCCTGAAAGAAGGTAGGCATTTAAGGTGTGTACCTTTGGACTAGAACCATTGCACAGGCACCTCCGTGACATGTTTTCTGTGAGAAAGCAAGATTTTTTCCAAGAAGCGGACTGTTCTCCAGTTATCTATTAAGTCTCGGATGGTGAAAAGCTTAAAACATAATGCTCTTTTGAGTCCTTTCCATGTTTAAAAAAGACACAATTTGCATTATTACCCCTAGAGTTGCCTGTGAAAATGGGAATTGTAGTGCAATATACCTAGTGGGTAACTAGAGAGCTTCTCCATATTAAATGGGGAGAACAGTGACTTGAACTCATCAGAACACCTATCGCAAGTTAAAATGTGTCTATTTAGGTTGGCTTTTCCTGGTTCACCTAGTAACTGAGACCTCCGATAAACTTTCCTATATTGACTCTGCCTCATTTCTGTATTCTGTTGTTGTTACCCATTTGGACTTTTTTTCTTGTTTTTGTTTTATTGCCTAATGAATGGTTATGTTTTAATGTTTTGACATATTTGTTTGTTTAATGTGATTTATGTTTATATATTGTCCTCCTCCTAGAATCACAGAGTTGGAAGAGACCTCAAGGGCCATCCAGTCCAATCCCTTGCCATGCAGGAACCCCTATCACAGTATTTTTGACAAGTGGCCATCCAGCCTCTGCTTAAAAACCTTTTATGGTTGTAAACGGCCCAGAGTGGCCTTCAGGCTCAGTGGTCTTGGTATAGAAGTCAAACAAACAAACAAATTGTACCTCTTGTTCTAGAATATTGGACAAGTTGCAAAGACCTTCAGCCAACTTATGGGTCATCCATTCATCATGCAGCATACAAAGTTGGACATAAAGAAGGGGTTTATCATCGTTATTGAACATATTGGAATTCTTTACTATCTTTGGGGGGTTTTGGGTTTTTTTTGTTTTTCTGTGAGGCAGAGATGTTTACTTTAAGTGGTCTTAGGCAAGTGAATCTTTTACTGCTGCTCTTTTGAGTTGAGTTTACCTTCCGAGGTCGGTAAAATGAGTACCCAGCTTGCTCAGGAGGCAGTGTGTAGCCTGCATACTGTAATGAAACTGTAAACCGCCCAGAGACTACTTCAAGTGTTATGGGGCGGTATATAAGCAGAACACTTTGCTTTGCTTTGCTTTCTGTATTTTTCAGAGAGGATTTACGTGTTGCTTTTTAAAATTCATTTTCCTTGCGTTCTGTTCCATTTTATTATTGTACGTCCTGTTCGGAAAGATCAGATCAAATCAAATCAGTCGAAAGATGATTATCCTGGAAGGCACCGGATTGTATAAGCAAGCCAGGACTTCTAGAAACTCACATCTTCCTCGCTTTCTTCCTTGTAGGGTCTGTTCTGGATGTCATTAAACACATTGTGGCCAAAGGCGAACACAAGAATGGAGTCCTGGACGAACCTGTAATAGCCACGATCCTGAAGGAGGTCTTGGAAGGACTGGAATATCTGCATAAAAACGGGCAAATCCATAGGTGGGTCTCTTTATTCAATTTTACTCTTGCGTATTTGCAGATCGTGTTTCTGGTGAGACCCAAGTGAATCTCAGCTGATCTCTTTTTAACGAGATAGGTCACGTTGATTTCCCTGGGTCATATTAGGGGTTTTCACTTTACTGTGCAGTTTTGAGCTGGGATCAGAATACAATTTCCAAGTGTTCTCAAGCTTGGCTGTCTGTGCACAGGACTTACTTTAGAGTTCTATCACATTTTGCCTTTTCCTGTTGAGATTCTGCCTGCGACATCCAGGACCCCTCCAGTCGAGCATGCTTCGGCCATGCTTCACTTGGCCCTTGCAGCTGTCCTGCTCTCTGCATGTGTCTACTTTAATGTTACGTGTGCATTGATTTATTAATATTGGCAAAGGAAATGAAGCAAAATTCGAGCGGCATTAGGATGTGAACTGAAGGGCTTTGTGGTTCGTTGCAATAAATTCGCTCCAAGAGGCTTATCCAAGTGAGCATAATAAAGCAATTGTTCACGCCCCCCTTGCCTTGGAAGAGTTGAGTCATAGATCACACCTTTGGTAGAAAAGCAGCCCTGGACAATTAGAGTTGTGGATGAATCCTGTTAGCACATCTCTCCAAATTTTACACCTCACTTACTGACAGTGATCTGGGGCGGAGGGGGGGCTGCCAGGGAAGGACTTCAGGGTGCAGAATCTTTTTCTCAGTTTCAGTGTGTCATATCTATGGTGCAGAGGTGATGTGGGGGTGGGGGTGGGGGCAGGGGACCTGGGTAGTATGTTAGCATGGAGTTCATAAGGTATTTCTTTGACGTTAGGCCTGGCGGGATAGATGCAGTAAGCAATAGCACTAGGGCATTTTAAATTAGCCTTTCAATTAAGAAGTGAATGACTTGGAACTCCCTGCCTCTGGAGGTGGTGATGGCATCTGGCCTGGATGCCTTCAAAAGGGGATTGGACAGATTCCTAGAGGAAAAGTCCATCACAGGTTACAAATCATGATGGAGATGTGTAACCTCCAGGCTTAAAACCAGGGTGCTTCAAGGACCAGATGCAGGGGAGTGGTATCAGGATATCTAGTCTTGAGAGCTCCCAGAGGCATCTGGTGGGCCCACTGTGAGATCCAGGAAGCTAGACTAGATGGGCCTTTGGCCTGATCCAGCATGACTCTTCTTATGTTCTTAGGACTTCATGTAACAGTGACTTAACGAATGCTTGCTGTAATGTCTCTTATTGCTAAAGAAATGAGCTAAATTTGCTGGCTTCCTTGTTTGTTTGCTTGCTTGCTTGCTTGCTTGCTTCCTTCCTTCCTTTTTTCCTTCCTTCCTTCCTTCCTCCCTCCCATTTTGGTTTTTCAATGTGTTTTACTCCCAGCGTTCTAAAGATGACACACTTAAGACTCTTTTGAAGTTTTTTACTCAGTCATGGAGTCCCTGAAGAAAGCTAGGGGATATAAAAGGGTTGTTGTAGATTTGGAGAAGGATGGTCATGGGGGGACAATGACAAGCTCTGTCATTTTCTGCTTGTCCTGCTCTTCATAAGGCAGACACGGACTGATGCAGGAGGGCAGCCGGCATGAATGCTGAGTGCTTTGACCCCGGGAGATGGTAATTGGGGAAAGCCACTCTGAGCATGCCGAGGTGAATTTCCCCTTTATTAAAGGGAAAGTTAGCAACCGTTGTAGTAAACTACAAAAGACAGTCAAGTAGCCCTGAATGTATGGTTCGCTGGGACAGGGGTGCCCTGTCTTAAATAGTGCCTTCATTTTGCAGCCACGATGTGTTGCTTCAGCTCCCTCGGCCGCAGTGCTAACTTCTTTCTCGTTGACTACATCAGCATTCCTGCATCTGCTCCTCCCGATGCAGACTTACAGGTCCCATAATCCTCATCCAGAATGGCTAAATAAACTTCGTGCTCCCATAAAGTCTTCATCTCGGTCACTTCTGTTAGTTATTAGAGGGGAAACAAGCAGGTGTTTGCCTTGTTCCCGTACTTTGCTTAGAGTCTGTTTCAAAAGATCAGTCCATCATGTTTTGCTAGGCGTTCCCTGAGACCTTTCTGGCATTCCAGTTTGTTACCTGGATGTTTCTTTCACAGACCTTTCTCTTCCGTTAATAGTGCATTTCAGAAGAGACAGACAGAAGGAAGATTGAAATGGTCTCTTAGATATATTGCGACCATTTAAGGAGCCATCCCATACAGCCTGCTGTTGGAAAAGAGTTTATATAGGATTAAGAGTGTGAGCAGCAGCAAACCTGTCTCCCATGTTTGCTTTGAAAATAGAAGTGGAGTCACATCACCCACTGCCTTTGGAAAGTGTCATGTCAGGAAGGTGCCTTCCCAGTACTAGTTAAGATAGCTGGGAGTTTCTGAAAGTTGCAATCCCTTCCAGGAAAAGAAAACCAACAAACAAATGCCCCTTTCCAAGCTTGGCTCTCAAAGCCTCACATTCCCCCATGCTGCTTAGAATAAGAAATTTCGCCTAAGAGCTTTTTACTGACTGATCTGATGTAGTGATCAGATGAGAGGGGAGAAGGAAAGGGGCTACGCGCACCCCCTTTAGCTCATCGGAGGAAAGTGGTACATACATCCAGGCAACAAAATCACAATAAAGCAAGCTAGTTTGGTCTCAGATCTACAGATCAGTTGTCCTAAGTCAGGCATGTCCAAAATTCGGCCCTCCTGAGGTTTTGGACCACAACTCCCAGAATTCTAAGCTTAGATTGCCAATGGGAAAGGACTGTGGGAGTTTTGGTCCTAAATATCTGGAGAGACGAAGTTTGGACATGCCTGCCCTGTTATCCATCCAGACCAGTGGTTCTCAACCTGTGGTTCCCCAGATGTTCCTGGACTGCAACTCCCAGAAACCCCTTCCAGCACAGCGAGTGGTGGAGGCTTCTGGGAGTTGCAGTTCAGGAACAACTGGGGACCCACAGGTTGAGAACCACTGATCCAGAGGAACTGTTGAGGCGTGCCGGCTGCAGTATGCTTGGGACATGGATGGGGTTAACATCCTCAGAAGCACAATTTTTGGGAAAAGGGTTGTGTGGCAGGAAGTGGGTCAAAACCGCCCCATCGGTTCTGCCCCCTCTGTGCCTTCTCTGGATATTTGGGTTGGGGGGGAGCGCTGGCCAGCTGCACTTAAGTATTCCGTCAAAACTGTTTGCTATGGCTGTCGTCCTTCCCACGGCCAGCCCTGCACAGAGGGAGCTGTTAAACCCACCGGCTGGCTGCAAGAGAGATGAGGTGTGACCAGGCATGAGTGACAAGAGCCAGTTGATATGTCAAGCATGTCACACCTCTCCCAGTTCCCCATGCTTGGTTTGCCTGTGCCTTTGTCATGGATTATCAAGTGTCCAGTTGCTTGACGGAGGATCCCTCTGGGTAAATCTGTAACCAAAGCAAAGGCAAGCGCTGCTAGGCAGTTGCCAGCCAAAATTCAAAACTTAAGCTCTTTCAGGTGGTGTGCTTTTTTAAAAAAAAGTTCTTTTTGACAAGCCAGTCCAGGTCGGCTTAACTGGTGCAACATGCATCTTTTTCCTGCAAGGCTGTCTTTGAGTTTATTATCTGTTCTTGTTTAAATGAATTTCGAGAAGCTTAGAGATTTAGCAGTAATATACAGTATATGAAAATGTTGTTTAGCTTGCTTTACAGCTCTGGGAGATTTTCTTGTGGTCTGTTCTATTGTGATAACTATGCAGGAACGTGGACGTCATTGAAGGTCTCTAAGATTTATATATGTTTGCTTGAAGCTTTTGAGGAACTCTTAGGACAGGCATGTCTAAATTTTGGCCCTCCAGATGTTTTGGGCCACAACTCCCACAGTCCTTTGCCACTGGCAATCTAAGCTTAGAATTTTGGGAGTTGTGGTCCAAAACATCAGGAGGGCTGAAGTTCGGTCATGCCTGTCTTAGGGTGTTATGACAGCGGCCAAATACATGATCTTGAGGTGTAATGGTATCTCTTGGTCATGGCCTCCTATGGCCTTGTCCATCTGGAGTGGTGGGTTAGACCCGGTTGTACCTAGGCATCAGACGCCCTCGCTTACTAACTGCTAGTCCCAGCATTTGCAATGCAGAGGATGTTGGTTGTCTAAAAACATAACTAGTCCATGCTTTGGTTAGTTCATATGCTGTGCTGAAGCACAACTATATTGCACATCCCGTGGTGTTCAAGATCAGAAGCACTCAGAAATGGTTTACTGTTGCTACCTTCTGCACAGTACTAACAAGAGTTAGCTTGAGTGATTAATTGCCTGTGGAAGACCCTCCCTTAGAAGTAGTTTACTATTGCTGCTTTCTTCATAATACTAACAAGAGTTTGCATGTTCCATTGTAGAAGATACTCCTAGCCTCTCTTGCCTTCCTGTTGTCAGCGCTGCTGCCCAGCATCTGTCTTCCAGGTGTTTCTTCACTCCCCCCCTCCCCATCACCATTTGAAATGCCCATTCACTTCTTCTGATGTGACTGTTATTCCTGAAGAGGGTGGATGTGCCTTAATTTTAGAACTTAAAAGCTGGAAGGAGACCCTATGGATTGCCTGAGTCAGGTGTCTCAGCTCTGACCTTTTTGCCTTGGATGACCCTATTATTATTTCAGAGTCAGAATGGAATCTAACTTCTCTGATACACTCAAACCCATTCACAATGTTGAGATGTTCATCCAAGGGAGCACTCATCATGAGAAAATAGTGGGAAAGATAATAATGCTTAGAAAAAGTAAAGACAGTAGGAAAAGAGGAAGACCGGCCATGAGATAGAATGACTCAATAAAGGAAGCCATGGCCTTCAGCTTTCAAGAGCTGAGCGAGGCTGTTATGGGCAGGATATTTTGTAGGCCACTCGTTCTTAAGGGCACCTTGAATGTGAGGTGCTGTAATTCTATATACAGAAACAAACCTGGGTGTTTTTCCGTTTGGGGCAGACAGCTGGCCTCCTCTCTGGCAGCTGTTTTTTGCACTTGTTGTTAAAGAACAAATCTCTCCCTCTCGCAAACTGATTTCAATCACAATTTATGCAAAAAAGAGGATTTTTAAGTGATCCAAATCAAAGAATGTTTCCGATTTGAAGTATAGCTTTTAAAGCAGCTAATTATTTTTTAAAAAACACACATTTAATTTTTTTAAATCCACCCTGGATTAAGGAAAGACAGGTTTTCTGAGGATGCTCAGAGTTTTTCATTCTGCTTGGTTTCAGATCTTGACTAAGATAGGAAACTTGTTTCTCCAGTGAGTTCTGGTGCTGATTTTCCCTTAAAAGACAGGAGAGAGAGAGAGAGAATCCAGAACACATGATCTTTGTGTTTATATGCAGCGCCTCGACCATAATTAGGCAATATTTTGTGCATCAACTCTCAACACCGTTTGGATGGATTCGTATACTTTTATTTTTAAACAAGAGCCACGGGTCTGTGCCCTGCATGTTCTGTAGCCTTGCCCCAAGGAACAAGCCGCTGTCTTGTGATGTGGTGTGTCTTCTCTAGAGATTCTCTGTTTTTGAGTCTATTTTGTTCTTTCTCCAAGATAGCTCCCAGATGCAGAGGCGGGATGGGTGGGCTTGCATCTATATTTAAGTTTCCTAATTTAATAACCTTTAAAACAAATACATTTTTCTATAAGGGTAAGCGGCTTTCATTCACTTATGCAAGAAAAGGGAAAGGGACCGTCGCAAGACACCACTGGGTCTGACTTCTTTTTTCTGGAAACATGCCTTCTGTGCGAATATGCACGCGTGTTTCCCCATCATTTTGCGTGGGACAGAATATTAGAAGAATACGTGTGGAAAGAAGCGGCTCTTGTTCAGGGTCCCTCCTCTCCATTTCCTGTCGATTCAAGGTTGCAAACAAATCTGGCTTTGATCGAAACTGATGCTGAGTGACAGATCGCCTTTCTGCTACTGATAAGAATTCTAGGACCCAGTGGAAGCATAAGCTGATCTGTGTCTGATTCAAATTATGGAGCCTTGCGGTACAGCGGTTAAATGTCAGTACTGCAGCAAAAACTCTGCTCACAACCTGGGTTTCTGTCCCAGGTAGCCAGATCAGGGTTCACTCAGCTGTCCATCCTTCTGAGGTTGGTAGTTTGAGTACCCAGCATACTGGAGGGACAAATAGGTAGCCTAAATGTGTGTGTGTGTGTGTGTGTGCGTGTGTGTGTGGTGTCATTTCAGTTCTGACCAACTCTTCGTGACCCCATGTCCATTGAGTTTTCTTGGCACGAATACTGGAGTGGCTTGCCAGTTCCTACTGCAGGCGCCTACCTCACCTGGTATTCCCTGGTGGTCTCCCATCCAAGTACTAACCAGGCCCGACCCTGCTTAGCTTCCGAAATCAGGCGAAATCAGATGTGCTTAGAGCCTACATAATTACATTATAAAGCACTCAGAGAGTGCTTTAAGCACTATAGGGCAGTGGGTGTTGATTTTATGTGGATCCTGGAATCAGATGCTTCCAGAACGTCACAAGGACGATGCTACAGTAATTCACACTCGTTCCCAACAAAGGTGGTCACTGGAGATAGGGTTGAGGGTGCGTTTTCTGCCACTCTTGGCTCTAGCTTGTTAGAATGATAGAAATCCATTATCTTTCATGGAGAATCCTTGTTGCCTCATCTTGGAATCTGTCCCTCTATGACGGTCAAGTGCAGGCAGAGATCCAAAAAGGCGGACCGAAGATTAGGAACAGACTTTAACTTGAAAGTAAGAAATAAGTACATGGTGGTTGACCTGTGCCTACAGAGCAGTTGAGATTCATGCCATTGTTTTCACTGGCCAGATTGAGAGTCAAGGCATTGGAAATGTCTTGTTTATATTTCATATAAATGACCCTTTATGGGCAGATGACTCTTAAGCATCATTGTTGGCCACGACTTGCACGAAGTGCTTAGACAATGCAGAGGAAGGTGGATGGCGTCCATCCAGATTTACTGTAATTGGGGGGCTGTTCAGCAAGATTTTGTTACTAGAGCAATGGTGTGCCGGCCCCCAGGGTGCCAATTACACAGCCATTAAGAATGCAACAGAATGGATTATGTTCTTGGCTTATAAATAGCACTTTAAAAGCGGGTGTCTTGCATTCACGCTCTGCATTTGATGTCGTAAATGCTGGCTCTCCAGGACCAAGCCGTTCCCCCCCCCCCCCCCCCCCCGTTTTCCATTTGATTATGGAAAGTACTCAGAATAGCCACACTCAAGCATGGCGTGTAACCAGAGCAAAGGGCTCTGTCATCACTCCAATGACTGGCCCATCTGAGGGCACCGCCTTCCTTTTTACTGTGACAATGTTCTTAATTTGGCTCCATTAGATATCTTTTACCCTAGTGGGTTGCCATGCCTCGGTGTGCCTCTACACCCAGTGAAACAGGAATTGTGTGCTTCAACACAAAGTATGGAGAAGGTATTTGGACATTGGCCACTCCTTGTCTGTAGGGGTTAGAGAGGAATCACTCAGCCCATATTGCCTGAGATGATACCTGAAGCAGTTGATCCAACATGTTCGCCCACTTCATCTTGAGATGCAGTGCCATTCTGGCACTACAGTGGACCCTTGTATAACAAACAGCTTGTTTAACATAATATCTGTACAAAATTCCGGAGATAGGGGAAATTTGCTTAACATAATCGCCAATGGGATTACTCCATTTTCAATGCATTCCTATGGGAATTTGTATAAAGGAAAATTGGCTTAACATAATTTCATTTGGAATGAATTAATTACTTTATACAGGGTACCACTGTATATCTAAGGATATATACAGTTGTACCTCGTAAGATGAATTTAATTCATTCTACGGGTCAATTTGTCTTACCAAAAATTCATCTTACGAGGCACGGTTTCCCATAAGAATACATAGAAACCAATTCATTTATTCTGGAGGGAACGGATTAATAGATTTTCAATATATTTCTAAGGGAAGGCTGTCTCAACAGCCCTCAATCAAGGGCAGCCGAAGGTTGCTTTCTGGTGCCCCGCCAGACAGCTGACTTTGACAGGTTGGACCTGTCAAAATCAGCTGTGGGGGAGGGTTGTGGAGGGCAGCCTTTGGTTGCCCTTGATGGAGGGGGCAGCCCTCCACTGATCTCCACCTCAGCCAGGCAAGGCTCTGACGACCACTAACGCTTGCCTGGCTGAGAAGGAGATTGGTGGAGGGCTGGATCATTTTGAATTTCCTGCTGCACCAGTGAGGGTGCTCATGCAGTGGAAAATTCAAAAAGGATCCAGCCCTCCTCCTCCTCCTCTTCACCTGGGCACCGAGAATCCGGTGAAGAGGAGGAGGACTGGACAGGTACATGTTCAGACAGCCCAGGTGAGTTGGAAGAGAGGCGCGCCACCCATTCCCAGGATCAGATGGATCCGAGCAGAGCATGGACCCATGGATCTTCTCCCAGCCCGGAAAGGTTGCAAGGTTAGCAGCGGTGGTGGATTGCTACCCCGGCTTCCCTTCCAAGCTGCACAGGCTGGGCAAAGATCAATGGAACACTGTTTTGCCCACCACATTGGTGGGCAAAGCAAGGGCCTTGTGATTCTCACCTAGCCTAGGCTGCTCTCTTGTAAACAGCCCAGGCTGGGTGATGATCAATGCCACCTCCTATGACGAATGGAAAGGGGAAGGAAAAATTCATCTTGCATGTTTTTCCCTATCCCTGGAAATTACATTCGTCTTACGAGTTTTTATGTCTTAAGGGGTGTTTGTCTTACGAGGTATTGCTGTATATTATTTGTCTTTTCTGTTTTTATCCTTAACCATCTCTAGCTCTGATGCTGCTAGTGCCTGCAGAAGGGTCCTGCTGTATCCCCCAGCTTGGCTACTTTTAATAGGCTTGTGTTTTGGTAAAGATATGACCACCATCACCCTCGTTTTGGGGATATTGTGCAAGTATTACACAGCTTTTTTTTGTTAGAGAAATGCATTTTTCCTCTCCTGAAACTCCCCACCCATGACCCTCTCAGTGTTATGCTCTTTTCTGTGATGCACAGCTTCAGAGTTAATCATGCAAATAAAGATATCATTTATATTCCAGTGGTAATCCCAGGAACACAAGGTATTCTTATAAAATCATTACAGGAACCCAAATCAAAGCACATCTGACTCGTTATCCAGTGTTCTCTTGTATGTCTCCAGTTTTGGAACACTCCCCACTTCCCCTGAGTTAATCGGTTCCATTGTTGTACTGTTCTTACAGTTAAGAAGGATTTCCCAATTTATTCTCGAAGGCTGTCATGTCTGGGATCTGATAGCTGTTGTGAGTTTTTCGGGCTGTTTGGCCGTGTTCTGGAAGTTTTTCTTCTGTCAGGAAGAAAAACTTCCAGATCACGGCCAAACAGCCCGAAAAACTCACAACGGCTATCAATTTCCCAATTCTCAGCCTAAATCTGGCTTCCTGTAACTTGAGTCTATCAGTGCCCTGCATTCGTGGATGATGGAAAACAGCTCCTGCCCCCTTCTGTATCTAAATGAGTTTTCACAGTTATTTTCACCACTTGAAAGAACTGTCTTTCTTGAAATGGGTTTCTCTTAACGCTTGCTTTGGCCCAAAGAACGCAACTTTGCCTGAGACCTGACAAAGAAACCAAGGAAAGTTGGAATTGAATCCTTATTTGGTAGGAACTTCCATAGCTGGAATGCAAAAAGCCTTGTTTCTGCCCGAAGCTTATCTTCAAGGTTATCTAGAACCCAACCTATGAAAGAGATCTTGGGTTCTTGGGATTGTTTGTGGAAATCTGGATAAATAAATAAACATCCTTCGGCTATGGCAGCCGAAGACCTATACAATGCAGGTAGGAAAGGCATTTTGTCAGACTAAGGAACCCGTCATTCTTCACCATTGATAACACTAGCAAGGGTTGATGGGAATCGCCATCCGACATCATCTGTTCTTCATCCCATTCCTTTGAAGGTCACACAATGACCTTGAGTGCCTATTGGAAACAGACCTGGAGCCAGCCAGGTTTTTAATAGGATATGATGTGGCCATAGCCGGGACTCCTGGACACAAGCCTAGATGCTGTGTTGTGAGATGGCTGACGTATCCCAAGACTTTTGCAAGGCAGCCATATGTATAATGCATCATATTAATCAAGTCTGGATGTTGCTAAGGCATGGATGAACATCATGGTGAGATCATTTCTTGGCAGGGACAAAGAATCTTCTGCAACAAATGGGAAAACCTTGGATCCCTCTTATGTATTAAGCAACAGTGTTGGCTTCCTGGAGAACATCCCAAAGCTGTAGACCTGCTCATTCACTGAGTAGGTTTGGATAAAGCCTGTTCAGGTAAAGCACTAGTGGTCAACGTATAGCCTCACAGATGTTGCTTGACTATACCTGTTTTCTGCCCTAGCCATCCTAACCAGTAGTATGGGAAGATGGGAGTCTGGCCAGTTTTAACAATAGGGGCACAAGTGGTTGAATCTGTAGATGCTGTCTCCATGCCATATTTTCACCCACCATCAGTACATCCAATCTCTCTGTTATTTTCTATAGCAGCTCTTTTCCATTCATTCATTATTAATTCCTGGCAACTGTTCAAAATGTCCAATATTTCATCTCTGTGTATGTGCAGTGTCATTACAGTCATGACCGACTCTTTGTGACCCCATGTCCATGAGTTTTCTTGGCAGGAATACTGGAGTGGTTTGCCAGTTCCTACTCCAGGCGCCACCAGGTATTCCCTGGTGGTCGCCCATCCAAGTACCAACCAGGCCCGACCCTGCTTAGCTTCTGAAACCAGGCGAGATCGGATGTACTTAGGGCATCTCGACATACAAAAAGTAGACGCTTTCTCTCAGCAGCTGTGGGAAGATACTAATCCACAAAAAATGGAGGAAAAGTAGACCCTTGTGACATACTCTAGGATAAATGCCCTAGAGTAGGAGTCTTTGCTGTGATCCATAGATCTCTAGGGGATCTGTGGATTACTTTTATGAAGTTCCCAAACTTGGTACAGTGTTTGTTTCACTTTGTCTTAATCATTGCATTCTGCTTATTTATTTTATCTTAATGAACTGATACAGACATGGAGCATAAATAGCAATAAAACATGTAGACTTCATCTGCTGTTCATGGACGTACCAGTGACACACAGCAGAGGACAAATCTCAGCCTGGATTCATTCGAAGGCTGAAGCCATATTCTAAGAGAACGTAGGGGCAGCTGACCGAGGGGCATGCCATTTGTTATGTTCTTCTCTTCTTCCTATGGATGTTGAGCAAAATTTAGCGGAAATTCTGATGTTCTACTATAGCTTGTACATGTATAGTGGAGTTTGAATGGATGGATGGATGGATGGATGGATGGGAGGGAGGGAGGGAGGGAGGGAGGGATTTCATTTTTTACTATCATCCCAGTCTTTATCCTAGATGCTTGCCTTGGACCTACTGTTATGTTTGAGCAAAGCTCTTTCCTTGTCAGCATGTAGCCAAATCTACTCTGGGAAATGATGCTCTTGAACTTTTGCTGAGAAACAGTTGCATTCGAGGAAACGTTGAGTCCACAAAAGGATCAGGGAGGTGCCTTAACAATGAATAAATCCTAGGTTGCCATCAGGTGAATATATTTGCCTCCCGACTTTTTGTGGTGCACATGGTTGTCGGTCTGGTTCTTTGGGCTGTCCTGTATCCTCTGCAAAGATGCTTCCAGTGGAAATTCCCTTCCATGCTGGAGTGGAACCAACACCTCCCTCCCCTGTTCAGTTATGAAACAACCTGGAAAACAAACAGAGCCATTATTCAGAGGACAAAGGCTTTTGCTACTCTTTGGCACTTGGTGGAAGTGAATAGACGGCCACCAGACTAAAGATACAATGAGGTTTCCTTCTTTGTAGCATTGGGCAAACCTGGTCCTTTTTAAAAAGCCCGTTTGAGTGTGGCTTGCTTCGTCTCATGTGCAAGCAATTAGTTTTGTCGTCCTGTTTGAAAGGCCTGTTGTCTTCCTTCGGTCGGTAAGTGTCTCCATAAACCTGTGGAAGAAGATGAGGCATCAGTTTGCTTTGGATCTGAGTTAGCCAAAGCCATAAAATAAAATAAAACAAATCTGCTTTCAGACCACAGAAATAATAACACAATAGCACAGATGGATGGGAGAGATGTTTCTAGTCAGAGGATATATATATATATATATATAAAGTAGATGTAGCAATTAACTAGTTCAGGGTATACACAGTGTATAAGGCAATGCTGTTTTATTTATATACTTGCCTATTTTTAGTGACACTTTTCAGGGCCAAGGTCCTTCCAAAGGGGTTTAAAATGAGATGAAATGACAGTTTGCAATAAGGCTTAAATTAAGAGCTCCCTAATATAGTATATAGACCAGGCATGTCCAAACTTCGGCCCTCCAGATGTTTTGGACCACAACTCCCACAGTCCTTTGTCTTTGGAAATGCAGGCTTGGAATCCTGGGAGTTGTGGTCCAAAAACATCAGGAGGGCTGAAGTTTGGACATGCCTGATATAGATGAAACAGAAACATTTTCTTTGGAGACTCTCTTCCCCCCTTTCCTCCTCACCCAAAATAAGCAGTGATAAGGGATGGAGGGGCTAGAATCAGTGGTTCTCAACCTGTGGGTCCCCAGATGTTCCTGGACTGCAACTCCCAGAGGTCTTCATCACTAGCTGAGCTGGCCAGGATTTCTGGGAGTTGCAGTCCAGGAACATCTGGGGACCCACAGGTTGAGAACCACTAGGCTAGATGCTCCTAGCTGTGCAATAATGCCAGAAGAGGGGCAATGAGAGTAACAGTTGCCAAACAGCAGCCCCGTTGAAGTTAAAACAGAAGTGGAGTTACCAAGGTGGTAGTGGCATTCAAACACAGCTTCTGTAGAGGAAATTCTACAGGGCAAGGAGCCACCACTGAAAAGACTCTGCACCTTGTGCCTGGCAGCCTTGAAGATTTTAATGGGAACTTATATTGGGCACGGGGTGTCTTCCGAGGCTGGATTTGGAGACTGGCCAGTTTTGTATAGAAATAGGCTGTTCTTCAAATAACGACACAAAATAAGGCCAAGGAGATTTTGCTGCTTGCTTTGAGTGTTTGACACTGCCCCCTGAACCCTCAATTTCTTAGCATTGTACTTTGCGTGTGTGGGAGTATATATCTACATTTAAGGCAGTTTGGGGAACCCTCAACTTTTGGGGAGAATCCACCCCCCCAACACAGAAATGTTCTCCTTTTGTGCCTGAAACAAATGTTCTGCTTTGCTGGAAGGAAAAAGGGGGGAGTTGACTTTTCTGGGAAGATCAGTCACACACCCTTTAAACTGGGCCAAGGAAGAGGTTGTAGCTGGAATGAATGCGACACGGGTCTCACAAAGGACTGGCCAGCTTCCGTTTGAGCCTGACCTTTAATTGCAGCACTGCACCGAGTGCCCGATAACTGTGCCGTCTCGATGCCACAGGGCCTCAGTCTTACTTGCCTTAGGCTTTGGTTTCCCTGCTTTGGTCCATTCTAGAATAGTTCCTAGAGACCCATTCAGATTTTTTGCAGATTGATGGGTGGATATACCATTCTATTCTGCTCTGGTCAGACCCCACCTGGAGCCCTGTGTTCAGGTCTGTGCACCTCAATTTAAAAAGGATGCTGACAACCTCAAGCGGGTACAGAGGAGGGCAACTAGGATGGTTAAAGGTCTGGAAGAAATGTCTTACAAGGAGCAGCTTAGGGAGCTGGGAATGTTTAGCCTTACAAAAAGAAGGCTGAGATGGGATATGATAGCCATGTTTTAAATATTTGAATTGTGTGTGTGTGTGTGTATGTGTGTGTGTGTGATTACAGTCGTGACCGACTCTTCGTGACTCCATGTCCATGGAGTTTTCTTGGCAGGAATCCTGGAGTGGTTTGCCTGTTCCTACTCCAGGCGCCTACAACACCTGGTATTCCCTGGTGGTCTCCCATCCAAGTACTAACCAGGGCTGACCCTGCTTAGCTCCCAAAATCAAGCGAGATCGGATGTGATTAGGACATCTAGGAACATTATGAAGAACTTACTGTGAGAGCTGTTCAGCAGTGGAATATGCTGCTACAGAGGGTAGTGGAGTCTCCTTCTTTGGGGATTTTTAAGTAGAGGCTGCATGGCAGGGGGTTGGACTGGATGGCCCTCGAGGTCTCTTCCAACTCTTTGATACTATGGAAAGAGAAAGAGAGCCCCGCATCCTAGCCTCCTCCTGAGAACGTATTGAGCTCCTTGTGTAGAATCAATCAGAATTCAAAATTTGTACTTCCCATACCTTAAATATGTGGGCAGGGGGAGGAGTTACCTTGACACCCTGCCTCTGACATAACTGTTTCATCCCCCTATGATCTTCTTTAGCAGTCAGCCCAGAAATTGGAAATATTACACTTCTTTGTTTCTGCTCTTTCTGATGAGAAAGAAGGGAGGATGGCCTTCTAGTATTTCCATATGAACGTCTTCTTTTTGACTGTCTTTTCTTTTCTTTTTTCCAGGGATGTGAAGGCTGGGAACATTCTTCTGGGTGAAGATGGTTCAGTCCAAATTGCAGGTGACTATCTGTTGTGTCTCCAGTCACGCTGTGTAATGTTCGGAATGTGTCAGAGACAGAGATCTGTGATCTGGTTTGTGGAATAAGGGATGAGCAGCATCCCTCTTATTGCTTTGCCGCTTGGTTCAGTGTCCGCATGTCTTATGCCCAGCCTTGAAAGGGATGTGGCGGGAAGAGGAGGAAGGATATAGATCGGAAGTAGAGATGGGCACGACTCAAAAAAATAGTTTTTCGTTTTTCGTTTAGGGGGGTCCGTTTCGGTTCGTTTTGGTTTTTTTTTGGGGGGGGGTTGCACATTTTTCGTTTTTGTTACGAAACGAAACGGGGGAAAAAACCAAAAACGAAAACGGAAAATTTTCGTTTTGTTAGCATTCTTTTCAATGCAATGTTTCTGCCGTAACGAAAACGAAAAACACGGCAAAATTTTTCGTTTCATTTCCGTTGTCGTTTTGCTTCTGAAAATTTTTCGTTTTTGTTGCGAAACGAAATGAGAAAAAAAACGAAAACGAAAATTTCGATGAGTCGTGCCCATCTCTAATCGGAAGCATTAGAGTTCCCCACCTCAACAGGAGAAGTAGATGGTGTTGGGCGGACAAGGTGTGTCTTCCTTTCTTGGTGTCACCCACCCACCCCAGTCTCCAAGCTACCTAATCTGGAGCCAGTTAGATGCTGTTTGAAAGAAGCTGCAGGTGCTCCTCCCTTAACAACGGAGTTACATTCCTATGACTAGGTCATTAAGCGAATTGGTTGTTAAGTGAGGAGCTGAAGGCGGATGTATTGTACTATGTGAGGCTGCCCTCCTTGCAGGCTGGCCAGAGCGGGGAGGCTCTCCGGGAGGCCACGGGAGAAGCAGAACAAACAGGAGGGGGAAATAGACATGGAGGTGGGTCATTCTCCTCGGCACAAGCATTGTGACCCTGGCAGCAACACCCGTCCCTTGGAAAGCACCGGAGGAGGAGGAAGGCAGGAAGGGTGGGGGGGGTGGGGGACACTGCAGCCCTGCTTCCTCCCCTCTGAGCCGCTGATCAGGTAGGTGCAGGTGAGCAGAAGCAGGCTGGACGCTTTGGTCCAGAGGCCCTGTGGGCTGGAACAGCAGGGGCTTCCTGCGGCAGCCATGAGGTGGTGGCTTTGGCCGCTGCTGGTGGTTGTAGGTCTTTGTGGTCATTAAGCAGGTTGGTTGTTAAGTGAGGACTGGCTGTATTTGGCTGTGCTCTCTATTGTGATTGTGATGGGGGTTCCTGCATGGCAGGGGGTTGGACTAGATGGCTCTTGAGGTCTCTTCCAACTCTATGATTCTATGATTCTAAGGACTTGCTAGGAGCTCTTTGTCTTATCCTTTGTCCCCATGGACCAGAAAATGATCCCAGAAATATTTCCAAAGATTTTGGGCTACTCGGTACGCCAAGGAGACTTTCTTTGTCCCTTCCCTTTCCATCAGAATCCAAGGAAGCTGGCCTGGTTCTAAAGCTGTCCATGATGGTAGAGGAATGGACTGGATGTGAGCAAACTAATGGGAGCCGAATTCAGAAAAGACAGAGGTATTCCTGGCAGTCAAAAGCAGACCAGAGGAAAAGGAGACTGTTGTTGTGGCATGGGCTTGCCCTGTCCCTGGTTTGCAGCTCAGGGTTACTTGAGCTTCATTTCTGAACCCATGTGCCTGGATTTCAGTGGTGTCCAAAAAAATGTTTATTTATTTATTGGATTTTTATGCTGCCATCCCTGTTAGGAATGCTTTGGTTATCCCCTGTATTGAATGTTACAGCGTGTTTAGCTCTGAAAAGCATTTGGGAATTTCACCAGGACTCAGTGTTGTGCACTGATCGTTAACTACAGCCTGGTTGTAAGAAGCAAGACCTCTCTTTGTTGTGATATGTGTTCCTGGACATGACCTGTAAGTCCTATCTGTAATTTGGGGACAAGCGATTTGAAAGCCTACATTCTCTTGTCTAAAGACTCCTTTGGAGGGATGGATATGAAGGGGATTTTTGAACCAAGTCACTGTCTGATCCGTACTTGATGTCCACTCTCTGGTCATTCCATGATTACAACTGTAGCGTCCAGTCCTTTCACGTATTCTTGTGGACATAAGGTTGTATGTCTGGGTCTATGTCTTGGCTGCACAGTCATCAGGGCTTCCATTTTCAAGGAAGCATCTGAGTCCTTGATAATACTTTGACAGGAAATCATTGTTGATACCCCCAGAAAGGGCTTTCATGTTGGGATCCAATGACTCTCCTTACCCACGAACGCTACATATCGTATGTGAGGTGGCCAGGTTATCCCATTCACGTTGTTGACGAATCAACGAGAAGCCTATTCAAGATCTGCTGTCTTGTGTGCCTGCAATAGCAGGCACAGTCACAGAATTTCGAATTGAGAACGGCGTTCGTGTATCCTGTCATTTCTTTTCTTTTTCAGTTACGATTTCTAGCTTTTTCACGACTACCAAGATAGGAACGGAGTGCCTAGTGATATCTCTGGAATTTGCCAGTAGGGAATAGGGCTTCCTTTGGTTTCCTGACTCCCAAATGAAAAAAGATAGTGGCTTGGCATTTGACTGAGCCATTTTGCATGGAAGAGAGTCTGTTACCCAGAACTAGAAAAAGCCATCTCTGCCTGAGGCCTTGGAGGACTTCTGCCTGTCAAAAGAAGACCGACATGTTCTTTTCATATTGTTCAGCATCCCGTTCTTTATGTGTTTGTTGTTGTTAACCGCCCGGAGTTCCCTTGGAAGATGGGCGGTATAAATAAATAAATAAATAAATAAATAAATAAATAAATAAATAAATAAATAAATAAATAAATAAATATGTCAGGTTGAAAAATCACATTGGTGAATATCTAGCTGATTTCTGCTAGAATTGTTCTCCATCACATGCTGCCTTTCAGTTTCTCGGGAGTGTCTTTCAGGTCTGGGTGAAAATTAAAAAGTAATATTGCCTGCCAACAGTCTGCCAACAGTCTGTCGTGATAGACTAATATTTCCATCTGGAAAGACATGGAAATTCCATATTAGAAGAGAAAAGCCAGTCATCTGGATGGATGGATGGATGGATGGATGAGAGGGAGGGAGGGAGGGAGGAAGGAAGGAAGGAGGGAAGGAAGGAAGGAAGGAAGGAGGGAGGGAAGGAAGGAAGGAAGGAAGGAAGGAAGGAAGGAAACGGTAGAATATAAAACTGACATACCTACTATGTGACTTTTATATGGGTTACCATGCATGATTGCATTGACTGATTTCAGAAGAACACCAGTGTTTTCCATGTCAGTTTCCACTCCTCATAACTGATTGTTTTCTTTTTGCGTGCTCTTTGTAGCTTTAATGTTATCTTTTAATGTTCTAAGATGGCTCTTCTAATTCCCTGATCTTAACTTGAATATGTCTTAAACGTTCTGGGCTGTATATTGTTCCTCATTATTGTAAGCCACCTTGGGTCCTTTTCCAAGGAGAAAAGTGGGGTAAAATATTATAAATGAATGAATTAATTGAATGAATGAATGAATGAATGAATGAATGAATGAATGAATGAATGAATGAATGGTTTGTATATCATGTAAAAGGCGTGGATAGGCAGTAGGTTTCAGGGAAGGCATGAGTGTTTTATCATCTAATTCAGTTTACGTGGGTTATCTGTCCTACTTACCCCCCCCCAAAGTTTTGGGACAAGAGGCAGGGAAGGTAAAACAGTGTTTCCTTGCGCCATGCCGGCCGCATGGCCATGGACTTGCACAGCACTGGCTCTTCCGGCTTGAATACGGAGATGAGCACCGCCCCTAGAGTCGGACACGACTAGCATGCATATGCGGGGGGAACCTTTACCTTTACCTTTTTACAGGGAGAGCTTGGATTGGATTCTCACCAAATTTACGAAAATATTTCCAAGTTTTAGTGCTTATCATGGTGGGACCTTGGTCCTTTGACAAAGTAACTGGACTGTTAAACCCAAAAAGTTGAAAATTACAGCTCTGAATGACTGGCCGGGATGGGGCTGGGGGTGGGGGCAGGGAGGTGGAAAGATTATTAGTATACTGGCGTTGCAAGGGGCAACAGCAGTTTGTTTAACAGAAAATCCACTTAAAGGAAAAAAATTCCAGAGATAGGGGGAAATCGCTTAACAGAATCGCCTATGGGGCGAATCCGTACAACAGAAAAACGGTTGCGATTAGGGATTAATCCGTTTTCAATGCATTCCTATGGGAAATTTGTACAAAGGAAAAATTCCTTAATAGAATTTCATTTGGAACAAATTAATCCCTTTATACAAGGTACCACTGTACTTGCATTCTAGATAGCCCTGTGGAAAGACATGTAAGTATGCCTGGTGTTGAAATTACATTGCTGTCCTGTAAAAATTATATATGCCCTCCTTTCAGCTTTTGATAAGCTTTTAGGCTTATTGTCAATCATAAGGTCTAGAAACTTTTATTTCTGTATTTATTCCAAACTCGGTATTGACATTTGAAAAACATGGATTCTTCGACACCGGCTTGAGAAACATCATACTTTTATCAGGAGAAAGACCTGTCATGAAACACCTGTGGAAGGCATTAAGTGGCAGAAGACTTGTAGAACGGGCGTTCGCTTAACCTTTCCGTTTATTTTTGGTGTTTCAGACTTCGGAGTTAGTGCTTTTTTAGCTACTGGGGGTGACATTACCCGGAACAAAGTGAGAAAAACCTTCGTCGGCACACCCTGCTGGATGGCACCCGAAGTTATGGAACAGGTAAAAAGAACTTTTGGGAACTAAGCCACCTTGACTGATTTGGTGAGCTAGCATCCTTACTTGCCCGTGTCTTTCTCTTTCCAGAATGGCTTTTTGGTGGAAAGGATTCTGTGATTATTTTTTCAGGAGCTACAAAGCGCCCGTTGAAAGAAATGGCTGTGTCGCAGGATCTGTGAACGGAGTTGAGAGGAGGGACTTGGGAGGCCAGGAGATTAAAATCAGCTAATCAGATATGAGAGAGTAACGGAGGGAGGTGAACGTAGCTTTAATTAAACAAAAGCCTCTAACTAAGAAGTAGAAAGTCTAAACTATACCATAGGATCCCCTTATCCACAGGCTCAGTATTCACTGATTTATTCATCCATGGTCTAAAAATATTAAAAGAAAAAAATCCCGAAAAAACCATATACTGTACAGTACTGTATATTTTTAAGGATGAAGTTACCAGAACTGGCCTCTAGAGGGAGACAAGAGGCCACACTACGTACCGCCTTCACTAGATAAATTTATTTACATGATATCATTACCAGAACAGCTCCCTAGAGGGAGACAGAGAACATGTTGTATGTATGGTTGCTATATTCCATGCTTTTCAGCAATGACCTGTGGGTGTGGGCGTGCTCTAAATAGATTTAATTACAGTATTTAATTACAGTATTGTAGTATTTGATTCCTATTGTTTTAGCTTCCAGGGTGGGTGGCATAAGAAAATGAATAGATTTGACAAAATAAGACTTCAGGAAGAATAGCAGTGCTTTGACAGTGAAGGTAGATAAAATATGCGGAGGAATAATCATAATGACCTGCTTGCAGTTGAAATAATAAAACAAGAATGTCAAGCAAATAACTTGTCAAAAATCTTGTAGTTTGCTGTAGAAAAATCCAAGACATTTTCCTTACGTTTCAGATAGCTGTACAGTGCTGTGTGAAACCAAAGATGAATTATTACTTCTTACTCCCAGTGTAACATTTGAGCTGGTGAAGCAATTGATGATGCCTGGCGTATTTGCAAATATTGCAATTTTCCACTGAGTCCAGGGGCAGTTAATTTCCATTTGGCTGAAACGCATAACTTGCGTTAAAGAGAACACACAATGTCCCATCTTTGCAGTGGAGAGCTAAAGCAAAAAGAGCTGTTTTAAGGTTCCAGATCAGAACTCGAATGTTGGAGAAGAAATAGTTTTTGTCACACCTGGGATATTTCTGTGTATGGTAGGGAAAGAGACTTTCTTGCCAAAGACCCAGGCTAACCTTCCGCAGTTGCCATGATGGAGGATGCTAGACATTTCTGGAGATGGACCACTTGAGACGGAGAAGGTTTAAAGAGGAATGTGTCATTAACGGAGCTTCTTCTTCCCTAGGTCCGGGGGTATGATTTCAAGGCAGACATCTGGAGTTTTGGAATCACAGCTATCGAATTAGCTACAGGGGCAGCTCCATACCACAAATACCCACCCATGAAGGTGAGTTCCTAATGGGTTGGTACAAATAACTGAGTTGACCTCTAGAAAGCTCCCATGCCGACAAATCTATAGCAGTCTATTTTAGAAAGCATTGCCTCCGTTGTCTTGTGCCTTTAAGCTCCCTCCAATGTATGGTGAACCTGTGAGTGAGCGATCCTCCGAAATGCCTTCTCAATAGACCTGCCCAGGTCTTGTACACTTAAACCTGTGGTTTTCTTCAGGGTGTCTGTCAACCTCGTATTGGGTCTTCCTCTATTCCTGCTGCCTTCCATAAGAACATAAGAAGAGCCCTGCTGGATCAGGCCAAAGGCCCATCTAGTCCAGCTTCCTGTATCTCACAGTGGCCCCACCAGATGCATCTGGGAGCGCATAAGACTAGATATCTGTCTCCTTACGCCACTCCCCTGCATCTGGCCCTTGAAGTACCCCGCTTTTAAGCCTGGAGATGACACATCTCCATCATGGTTTGTAACCTGTGATGGATGTTTCCTCCAGGAATCTGTCCAGTCCCCTTTTGAAGGCATCCAGGCCAGATGCTATCACCACATCCTGTGGCAGGGAGTTCCACAGACTAACAGCACGCTGGGTTAAAAAAATTCTTTTGTCTGTTCTTGCTCTCCCAACCCTCCATTTGAGTGGATGTCCCTTAGTTCTAGTATTTTGTGAGAGGGAGGAGAGCATCCCTCTATCAACTTGACTCATTATTTTGTACGTCTCAATCATATCCCCCCTCAGGTGCCTTTTTTTCCAGACTAAAGAGCCCCAAATGTTTTTGCCTTTCCTCATAAGGGAGGTGCCCCAGCTCAGTAATCATTTTAGTCGCTCTCTTCTGAACCTTTTCCAGTTCTACTATGTCTATTTTTAGATGTGGTGACCAGAATTATACACAATACTCCAGGTGTGGCCTTTCCCAGCATAGTTCCTCCCCCCCCCCCCCCCCCCGGAGAATCCTGCCTGCTCACGATGTGCCCAGAGTAGATGTGGGGAATGGTTTTCTGGCAGGCATTACCTCTAATGGAATTGAAATCTTGCAGGTGAGTCGAAAGGCTTTTTGGGTTAAGAAAAGACACAAGTTGGGCAGAGGAGAAAATATGTTTCTAAGCAAAAAGCAAATGTACAACTTATGAGTGTTTCCGGGAAGCTTGATGATCTCCGCTGTTGGATCATTCTTCACAATCGAATCCAGTGCTGGTTTGGGAAATGGATGGGTTAAGGATCCTCCTTTTCAATCTGATGCCTCATTTCTGGCCACCACCACCCCTTCTGCTCTGCATCTTTAAAAACATGTTGATTTAGAATAAAAAGCTTCCCTGCTGGAGGCTGAGATGGATTCTGGAGTGCACTGAATAGACAGAAGGTCTTTTAAAGGGGGCACTGCACATCACAATGTTCAGGAGACCACGGTTTCTGGATGGAGGTGGTAGGGAACAAGGCTTGCCATTCCCTTTTATTTGCTTCTCTCATGCCGTCAAGTGGATGCTGATTTGTGGCAATCCTTTCCAGGGTTTTTAAGGTGTAAGCTGTCAGGATTGGGACCACTTGACACTTCCTCTTTGCAGAATCAGGTCCCACTCAGGCTGAGGCAGTCAGAGAGTACAACTGGTGGGCTTGCTACTAGCATAAAGCTAGCAGTCGGCACTCCCTGTTCCTTGCCTCAGCAAGGTGAGACCTTGGGCTCCTGAAGCTTTGTCTCTGTTACCTTGATCTTTCCTGGAACTCTGCTGCCCTGTAAGTCTGCCTGTTTGGCATCCCCCTCCCGGGTCAGACTGTGTCTGTGGACCTCGGACTGGCTGACCACGTTCTTGGCTTCTGGGAACACCCTGGTACTGGCCCCCCCTTGCAGATCTCCTACGTCAGGCATGTCCAGACTTTGGCCCTCCAGATGTTTTGGACCACAACTCCCACAGTCCTTTGCCATTGGAAATAAAGGCTTGGAATTCTGGGAGTTGTGGTCCAAAACATCTGCAGGGCCAAAGTTTGGGTATGCCTGCCCTAGATGCTGCCCACACCCTGGCTGTTATATATACGACTCTGAAGTGGTTTACCATCTCCTTCTTCTGGTGGCACTTTCATCGCTCTGGGCCACACAGACGGCTCTTCTCCCAGGAGGCAGTTCAAGAATCAAACTCCTGGTCCCTGGCTCCATAGCGGGGGACCCAACTCACTGAGTTGTTGCGGCCATTGTCCACCCCGCTACCTCCTTTAAATTCTACTTGACCCTTCATTGCTCCCTCAGGATCTTTGGTGGATTCCGACCGGCTTGCTGTTCTTAAGCCTCGAGGTTGCTGTGTTGTTTTCTGCTGAAAATGTTGACCCGTGGTTAAATGTTACAGACACGTCCTGTGGTCTCTATCATGCATATGCATTTCCCAGGTCTTAATGTTGACGTTACAAAATGACCCGCCCTCGCTGGAGACAGGTGTGCAAGATAAAGAGATGTTGAAAAAGTACGGCAAGTCGTTTAGGAAGATGATCTCTTCGTGCCTGCAAAAAGACCCCGAGAAAAGGTACCAAGCCCCCCCACCCCCCAATTCTGCTTCTACTCAGCCAAATCTGGTAATACGTGGACGGTCCTTGATGTCCATGTATTTTGGAAGCAGGAGGAGATGTCCACCTGCCAGTTGGCTAGATGCACGCCAAAAATATATATAAAATGGTGTGCGTGTAGAAAAGCAACATGCACAAATGCTGTTTGGCCACGGCGGCGTCTACACGATATTTGCAAGGTGGCACCTGTTCCATACTGTGCTTTTGTTTTTTTTTTGTCCATGTAGATAGAGTACAGAATGTAAAATATTTGGGATTAGCTGGTTTTTTTAAAAAAAATTGGTACCCGGTAACACTTTTGTTTCCATTTAGTGCAAAATAAATTGCAAAGTCAACAGGAGGCAGGCTGAGAATGTTGGACTAGGACCATAGGAGCCTGGGTTCAAATCCCTGTGTGCACACGCAGGCACAGATTGTTCGCCTTCTTTTAGCCCTGCTGTCTGGAAGCCCTTAAGTCGATCCGGAAGCAGAGCATGTGTCATCCCAGGGAATTCCAGCCCTGGCGGCTGGGTTTGCAGCTTGAGTCTAAATCTGTCCATCGCTGGAGGTGCCAGATTCGGTGATCTCTCAGACTGGAGGAATAGAAATCCGCAGGGTCAGGCACAGGCCACGTCCAGAAACGCACGGCACAGTGTGTTTCATATCTATCCATAGTAAGAGGATGAAGCCAAGGACAAAAGAGCCCAGTGAAAACGAGGCAAAAGAGAGATTAACTCTTCCGGAGATACAGAAAGGTGAGGGTATTTGTTGAGATGGATGGCACAGAGTTTAATTCAAGAAGTAGTGCATTACTTGCCCGAAGGACTTCTAGCCACACGAGGTTTGACTAAGATCCATGGGACACGTAGATGTGATCACCGCAGCCCAAACTTCAGGGTGAGTTTTCAGTGCAGGTGTTCTTTTCACCATTTAAATGTTTCTGGGTCAGGATCAAAGTATGGTGCAGGGCAGCAGCAGCATTCCCACCGTGATTCTACCCGAGTGATGGATTGGTAAGGTGCAGAACCAGCTAGTTCACAGGTCTAATCCAGCAAAGGCATTCTTGCAGCTTTCATGACCCTGAGTAGTTCAGCTTGGTTCCGTGACATGGATTTAACGTCGTTGTGGAAATGTAAAATCTAAGCGCAAAGATTACAGAAATAGCACACTGTTTCTGTAATTATGTTCTTGTTTGTGATCACAGAGTAACTCTTCCATCCACATTCTTGTTTGTGATCACAGGGTAACTCTTCAGTCTGTCTGTGTCTTTTGTGCAAGTTACTCACTGCAGAACTAGTAGTAGTGCCTTGGAAATTAGGGTGGATAAAAAGCAACTGTTTTCTTCTTAAATCAAATTAAGTTAAATCACAATTTCCAAGTTGTGATTTACATCAAATCCTGTCCCCCTGGCTGGGAGCATCTGTCATGTTGCATGCTAACCTTGCTAGCCGCCTTGGGCCCTTTTCCAAGGAGAAAGGCGGGGTAAAAATATTCTAAAATAAATAATAAAAATAAACGTTGATCTGAAATGCACACATCTATGGGGAAACTGCCATCTCGATCCTGATTCTGAGTTCTTGTGTTCCTTGTGTCAGACATAGCCTGAACTGTTTCAAGATTTCTGGGAATTTTTTGACTTTAGCATAGGAAGAAAAAGGAAAATAGGATAGAACAAAGCAACTCCTATCAATTCCTTAAATTTGTTTTTCAACGATCACCCTTTTCCCCTTTCTTGATAGACCAACAGCAGCTGAACTTCTAAGACACAAATTTTTCCAGAAAGCAAAGGTAAGGTTGATGCATAAACCCAGCAATAAGGGTGTAAGCTAATTACTAGCAGGTAGTAAGATATCCAGGGGTTATTCCTCTGTATTTGTTTTCCTTTCAGTGTAATTCATTGCCATTAGACCAGGGGTTTGGGAAGCAATGGCCCTGCAGATGTTGCTAGACTTCAACTCCAATTCCCATTATTCCCGACAACGAGCTGTCCTGGGCAAGGCAGTTGAGAGTCGAAGTCCAACAACATCTGGATTCAGCTTGAACATAAGAACATAAGAAGAGCCCTGATGGATCAGGCCAAAGGCCCATCTAGTCCAGCTTCCTGTATCTCACAGTGGCCCCGCCAAATGTGTCTGGGAGTGCACAAGACTAGATCTCTGTCTCCTGATACCACTCCCCTGCATCTGGCTCTTGAAGTACCTTGGTTTTAAGCCTGGAGATTAGAGATGGGCACGACTTAGCGGTATTCCCGTTTCCGTTTCCGTTACTCGTTTCCGTTACTCTACGGAAACGGTAACGGGAATCACTGCCCCAGACTTCGAGCTCGAACCGACGAACGAACAATTTGGTCTGATTTGTCGTGCTCGTTACTTGCATCGCGCAATGCCAAGCGGCACAGAAAAAAAGTTTTTAAAAGTTAAAAAAAAACCCGATTCCCGGCCCTAAAAGTAGGCGAAAACTGTCTGAGGGCACCTACCAGGCCAGAAGGGTGTTTTATTTGGGGGGGGTCCCCGCCCCCCTCTCCTTGGCTATTGCTACTGCTGCGCTGCTGGTACCAGGCTGGGAGGGCACATCCATTTGCCATGCAGTGCGGGGGATCCAAAATGGCGACCGCAATATTTTTTTTTAAATCGTTGCCCAAAACCCCACCATAGCACCACAGAAACATGCGAAAATTAGCTATTTTAAATGCTTGAATTTTTACAGTAGCAGCAGTGGGTTTTTCTTGCAAAAAAAGTCTCCGTTGATTTTATTTTATTTTATTTTATTTTTTTACACCTGCGCATTCGCAATGATGGGCTCGCCCATGGGAGTGGACCATGCAAAGTTTTGGAGCCATTCCACCAATCACATGGCCAGGTTTTGCTGACTGTACCAGGCTGGGAGGGCGCATCCATTTGCCATGCGGTGGGGGGGGATCCAAAATGGCGACCGCAATATTTTTTTTGAAATTGTTGCCCAAAACCCCACCAAAGCACCACAGAAACATGCGGAAATTAGCTATTTTAAATGCTTGAATTTTTACAGTAGCAGCAGTGGGTTTTTCTTGCAAAAAAAGTCTCCGTTGATTTTATTTTATTTTATTTTATTTTATTTTTTTACACCTGCACATTCGCAATGATGGGCTCTCCCATGGGAGTAGACCATGCAAATTTTCCACCAATCGCATGGCCACTTGGCCAGGTTGACCACAGAGACTTCTGGGATGTGCCAATCGGGCATAAACAGCCCACTAATCGTAGCCCAAACCCGAACCCTAAGCCTAACCCATACGCCAGTACACTGTCCTTCTAAGTGGGTCAGAGAGGCACCCAGATGCACCCCAATACTCACCCTAACCTCACTCGTAACTAGCCTAACCCTAGCCGTTGCGCTAAGCCGTCTTAACCCTAAGCCAGATCTACTTGCATTGCACTACATGCAAGTACGTGAGACACAGCGGGTGCAAAGAGTCTGCCAGTCCGTCACTTGTGGCTCTGGCTGACTCCTGCAGCTCCCTCCAGGAGCCCGCTACCCCCTCCCCAAACCAGTACTAACGACAACGAAAAAACGAACCGACTAATTTTTGCAAATTTTCGCGAAAAACGGAAACGAGCCGAAACGGAACCGGCCCGACTAACGACAACTCGAAAAATTTTTTTTTCAAGTCGTGCCCATCTCTACTGGAGATGATACATCTCCATCATGGTTTGTAACCTGGGATGGACTTCTCCTCCAGAAATCTGTCCAAATCCCCTTTTGAAGGCATCCAGGCTAGATGCCATCACCACATCTTGTGGCAGGGAGTTCCACAGACTAACAACACGCTGGGTAAAAAAATATTTTCTTTTGTCTGTTCTCACTCTCCCAACCTACAGTTTAAATGTGCCTGTTGTTTTAATTCCGCTTGGTTTATTCCGGGCTATCTGCCGCTCCTGGATGTGAGAGTACAGTGGCATACAGCTGGGCACCACCCTGATCATACCATAATCTCAGATGACATGTGCTGTCTCTCCTAAGAGGCAAATGTAGAGACTGAAGAGTATTAAGAAGAAATAGAAGTTTCTGGCTCGTCCCCAAGGAGCAGAACGAAGCTATTTTTGGGGGAGACGCTCATATACGTTGCCTTCCTAACACTTGTAGCAAAGAGTCTTCTGATTCTATTTTGAGTTACTCGAAGCCACTCCATGGATCCCCACCCTCTGTGCAGTTGGCAGGGAATACTACTTGAGCCAGACAATCACCTTTTGAAGAGGAAGGAAAAAAAATCATAGAATTGTAGAACAGTGAAGTTGGAAGGGGCCTAAAGGGCCATCAGGTCCAACCCCCTGCTCGATGCAGGAATACCAATCAAAGGAGATCTGCCGGGTGGTTGTCTAAATTTCTCTCGAATGCTACAGTGTTGGAGCACTCACCACCTCTGGAGGTCAGGGGTTCCATTGCAATACAGCCGTCCCCCGCCATTTTGCATTTCATATACTGGATTTCATATAATTGCATTGCAATTAAGATTGATCCAGGGGGCCCTCTTGAAAGAGCCATCTCTCAAGGAGGTGAGAGGGATGGCATGTAGACATAGGGCCTTCTCGGCAGCTGCCCCCAAGCTATGGAATGCCCTCCCAAGTCAGATCCGCCTGGCGCCAACATTGGTGACATTTCGGCACCAGGTAATAACCTTCCTGTTTCAGAAATTTTTTAATTGATACAACATAGACTGTGAGTCCTCTGATGGCAATTTTAGTGTAATGATTTTAGTGTAAGTTTTTTTATTATTGTTTTAATTATTTATTGATATTTGATGTTTTAACTGTTTTAATTGTTTGATTGTAAGCTGCCCAGAGACCTTTGGGTAGTGGGCGGCATATAAGTTGTAAAAATAAATAAAATAAAATAAATAAATATACTGCCGGACCGCAGTATATGAAACAAAGGGCTCCTGGAGCAAGCTGCATGACCCCGTTTGAGGCCTCCTGCACTTACCCCAGGCCTGGCGCTGCCCCGAACGGGCCTCTGACGCGTTTCCTGGGCTTCTTGGAGGCCCCAGAAATGGTTTCTGGCGGACCGGAAATCACTTCTGGAAAGCTAGAAGTGCCTTCTGGATCATCCAAAACCACTTCTGTGGCCTCCGACAGGCCTGGGAAGCCATTCAGAGGCCTGTGTGAGGCAGTGCCAGGCCTAAGGTAAGTTTAGGAGGCCCCAGACAGGCCCCCCAGTCCCAACCTGACCCAGCATCCGCATGTTGTGGATTTTCAATTATCGCAAGTCGGTCGGGCTCCTAACCCTCATGATAGGCAAGGGATTACTGTGCTACTCAAATAGTTAGGAGGTTTTTCCTGATATTCAGCCGAAAGCTGGGATCTCATAACTTGAGCCCATTGTTGTGTGTCCTTCACCCAGGGATGATTGAGAACAAATCCTTCCCTTCCTCTGTACGGCAGCTCCTCAAATATTTGAGAAGTGCTATCCTGTCACTTCTCACTGAAGGCTGAACCTGCACCGTTCCTTCAGTCTTTCCTCACAGGGCTTCCTTTCCTTGTCACCCTCCTCTGAACTTGATTATTCGATTTCTCCCCCCTCCTAGAATAAAGAATTTTTACAAGAAAAAATCCTGCAGAGAGCTCCAACAATCACGGAAAGAGCCAAAAAGGTAAAATGCACGCTCTGTTTCAGCTCTTATGTGGTAGTATTTAATTGTATTTCCTACATTTTACTGGAAGCATTCCTCTCTCCCTGTAATTTGGATCACAGAGCAGTTTGGTAAAGAATCGGGAAGATGTTGCTATGTCTTTGCGTCCCCTCAAAAGCCAATGTGCGCAAAAAGCACCCAGCATTCCCTGTACCAGAAATGTCCAAACTTCAGCCCTCCAGATGTTTTGGACCGCAACTCCTACAGTCCTTTACCATTGGCAATCTAAGCTTAGAATTCTGGGAGTTGTGGTCCAAAACATCAGGAGGGCCAAAGTTTGGAGATGCGTGCTCTAAGCAGTACCTGGGTTTAGTATGGTCTCAAAGGAAATGAAAGTCCAGATTCAAGAGGCAACATGTGGGGCAGCTTCTCTGAGTACCCTTCAGATTTTGAGGCCTTGGTTGTCCTTAACCTTTGCACAACACAAAATAGTATTTCAGTTTCGGAGATCATCCGCCTTGAAGTTGTGTCTTGGGACAGAATCCATGCAGGAAACAGGGCAGGCATTCTGCAGCATGGATGAGTTGTTGACAGTGTTCCCACATCTCAGCCACTTGCCACGGAGTCTTGTTTTGTAGCATTTTCAGACCAAAGCTTGGATTCAGTTTCCCTCCTCACCCTTAGAAGCTGAATAGTTTGGTTGTCATCAGATTGTCCCCATTCCACATGAACACTGGAGTCATAGCAACTAGACGTCTTTTCTTGAGAGATTGAAATGTTTTGCTGAGCATCCAAAGAGCTTTGTCTGACAAAGCTATTTGGATGAGCAGCGAAACGTTTCAATCTCTCGTGAAAAGAAGTCCAGTTGCCATGAATCAACTTCCAGATAAACACACGTGGATGACTGAGAATCTTCATAGACATATTGGAAGGTCTTGTTTGAACCAAAGGGGGGTGTAGGGAGGAAAAAGACAGGAAACGTACATGGAGTTCCATTTCTTGATCTAACCCTATTGCTAGCCTCTTAACACCTTGGTATTTTCATAAAGGGTGAAAAATACTTCATAATTTACTCCATGCTTCAGAGGGTTAGTGTCACACAAATAATAAAACTATGTGGAATTAGAACAGACAGTGCTCTGAAAGCTAGGACATGTCCTGGTGAAGTTTTCTACTGTACCTATTTTGGATGTAGATGCCAGTAGACGTCTGTGAAGATTCTCAGTCATCCAGGTGTGTTTATCTGGGAGTTGAGTCATGGCTACTGGACGTCTTTTTTTTGAGAGATAGAAACGTTTCGCTGTTCATCCAAACAGCTTCATCAGACCGATGAAGCTGTTTGGATGAACAGCGAAACGTTTCTATCTCTCAAAAAAAAGAAGTCCAGTAGCCATGACTCAACTCCCAGATGCCAGTAGACGTTTCCGAAACTTGATTTGATTGCACGCCTAGCCTCTTTGATTTTCCTTTTATTGCAACGCAGGTCCGAAGGGTCCCCGGGTCCAGCGGGCGCCTCCATAAGACAGAAGATGGTGGCTGGGAGTGGAGTGATGACGAGCTGGACGAAGAGAGCGAAGAAGGCCGAGCAGCCATTTCACAGCTCAGGGTGGGCCGCGGTTTAATTGCTTTCCTTTTAACGGCCACTCCCTCCCCTCCCCCACCCATGCAAAGAGGGTTTGCACCGTGAAGACTCTGAAGGATGGGACTCCTGCTCCAGTCCGAGGGCAGGAGCATCTTGTAGAACATAAGGAAGAGGAATTTGGAAGGAAGAAGAGTTGCAGGTCCATGTGGTTGCTTCATTTTTTGAATGATGAACATGATAAATGATATTTACAAAAAAACACACACCACGCCCTCATATGGTTATGCATTGCCAAAGGGGGAGGGGCCTAGCAGTTCTCAGAGTGCAGCAAACCGGTGCCATCCTTAACTTGTAAGTCATTGATAGGGAAAAGGAGCCAAATGTCTCCACAAATGGTGTTAAATATGGTGGTGAATACTCAGCTGGAGAAAGATGAGAACTGGAAATCCAATAATCAAATGACATGGGAGGAATGGGTTAGGGCAAGCCTGCACGGCGCGCCGACTGCAGGCGACCAGTCACCCGTGGCGCCGTCAGATGTCGCCCACAGGGTCCTTGCCGTCTTGCCGGTGCACCGCTTGTACTGGCGTGTTTTGGGGGGGGGGAGTTCCCCGTCTCGTGCACTGGCAAGGTGCATGGGAACCTGGTCCAGCGCTGGGCCAGTTGGTGGGGCTGTGGGTAGTGGCAGTGCTGGGCTGCGTCCTGAGCCCCGCCTGGATCTCCTGGGATGGGCACCTCCTCCCGGCTGCCCTCTGCACCCTCAGCCTCTCAGGCAGCGGCTTCGGGGAGCTGCCCCCCGACCTGGGAGGGGAGGCCGGGGGCAGGCGCGACCACCCCCTGTAGGGGGCAGGCGGTGGCGAAGTCCCCCGTTCACCCTTCCCCAACCAGATGACCAGCGCTCCGGCAGTGCGCTGGGTGGAAAAGCTGCGGGAGGGCCAGCGGCAAAGTCCCTGTTGCCTCCTCCCCCTCCCGGCCAGCTGACAAGTGTCCCGGTGGCCGTGCGGGTGAAGAAGCGGCTGGGGGAGTGCTTACGCAGCGCCATATTCAAGAGGAACAAGCCTTCCCCCTCCTCCCCTTCACAATTTTTATTAAATTTAATTATTTAAAAAGTCATTTCAGCATAGCCATTTTGCTGGGAGTGGGTGAAGTTGCTTTTTGTGACCACTTTTCAGCTTCAGAACATACATTGTAAGTTGACTGTCTGCCCCGTGGTACAAGAAGCATCTGTCACACCCGAGCGGCGAAGAAGAGCCTTGTGGCTCCCGGCAGACTCCCAACATTCCTTGAAAACCCGTCACGAGAGCGCAAAGGAGCCCGTGCCTATCCGTAGGTTTCCTTTTTGAAGGCCTCCACTGAGAGATTCTCTCTGGGTGCTTAGCAGGGCTCAGGAGTCGAGGAGTCGGAGTCAGAGGAAATTTTGGGTACCTGGAGTCGGCAAACAATGCACCGACTCCAACTTCGACTCCTACTAAATTTAGATTGGAATTTTAAAAAAGCAAGTTTAAATGTCCCAATTCACAAAAAGTTATAATTAATGACTTCTCTACTGTAAGAATAAAGACCAATGCATCCTTAAGATGAAGCCATGGCAATTAAAAAGTGGCTGCAATTATATAGTGCAGACACAGCCAAATGAATCAGTCATTTAATAGGCTAAGGTTTCTGTCTGCTAGATTTGCTTGTGGTGATGTTTGGCTGTTCCTCAGCATGTTTTTTATTTGGGGGGGGGGGGTGACTTACAAAATAAAGGACAAATGCCAGGGGCAAAACCAAAGGAAAGAGCAAAACAGAAAACCAAGTAATATTGGTCAATTTTAACATTTCTCTCAATATAACATTTCTCTCACATTAGAAACCAGCAACAGCTAATAAGTGAACACACAGAGAAAGAGGAGAGAGAGAGAGAGAAATGCAAGCCTGACAGAGGGGGGAGGCAGGAGACACACACACACACACACACACACACACACACACACACACACACAGAGAGAGAGAGAGAGAGAGAGAGAGAGAGAGAGAGAGAGAGAGAGAGAGAGAGAGAGAGAGAGAGAAAGAAAGAGAAAATGAAAGTGAAAAGCAAACAGCAGAGCAAGGCAGCCATTTTAATGATATGCAGTGCACAGGGCTTAGATTCGCATATTAATACAGAGGAGTCGGAGTCGGAAGTACAAAAAAACTTAGGAGTCGGAGTCGGAGTCGGAGTCGGAACATTTATCTACCGACTCCACAGCCCTGGTGCTTAGGTAGCCAAATCTCTCTCTCCTAAGGAGAAGCCTGGCTTAGCGTTCACAGCTAACGTGGCTGGCTGTTTTGCTTACTGAGCAGAATACCAAACAGGCCAGGAAAAGGTGTTCTTAATTATTAAACACAAATCGTATACGACTTTATTTGCACATGAATGCACCCAACGCTTCCCCCATCAGTATTTATCTGCATTGCTGTCTTCTGGCCATGGCACTGTAGAGAATTGCTGTTGTCCGAAACATCAATGTGTGCATTTATATAGATCGAGAGACGGGGGACCTCCTGCAGTGTTTTGCTCCTTTTGGAGCATGCGCGCAGGGATTTCCTGTGGCGCAGCCAGGGCTTATTCCTGAGCTGGTGTGGCGTAATCATGGCGGAGCAGCAGATTGAGAATCCAACCATTGGAATCGATTTGCCTTTTCTGTGAACTTGCACGTTTGCGTCTAGTTCCTCTTTCTGGAACAGGGCGATAAATGATAATGACCTTCTCATTGAAGGGCTGTGACTGCTCAGTGTTTTAGCAGTTTGGGGGCAGTGCCAGAGGTCGGGAGTTCGATTCTTTGCTGGGCTTCCTGCAAGTAGAGCCGAATCTGTGTGGCCTTGGGCAGATTGCCCCGGGGTGCTCCCAGGAGGCATAAATGGCAACTTCCAAGTATTCTCTACCTGGAAGACCCCGAAAGGGATCGTCATGTGAGAATTGACTTGACAGCACATTATTTGTGGCTCCATTGTTGGGATCACAACAAGCTTGCGGATGTGCATTGTTTTATACCTCTGAAGGAAGTAGGGATCCAGTGTGTGGTCTTGTCTAGACTTGATCCATTGACATCAATGAGGCAGTTGTTCCAGAATGGTGTGTGTGTGTGTGTGTGTGTGTGTGTGTGTGTGTGTGTGTGTGTGTGTGTGTGTGTGTGTGTGTGTGTGTGTGTGTGTGTGTGTGTGTGTGTGTGTGTGTGTGTGTGTGTGTTGACCCCACTGACTCAACTCAGCTGTTTTGGACCAGTCACATCCCATCAGCCATGCCTAGTAGGCATGAGCCTTTCGCTTCAGAATGGGTCCGGTTCCGAAACAAATCACGGCAGCTTCCGAACTTGGTCCCACCCTCTGAAATGAAATCACCCATTGACTTACCTTGTCTTAGCTCACGCGGGGTGATACTCCAACCAGGAAGTAGCCTCCGACATGTCACCGTTCCTTCTCCCTGGTGCTGGCCAATCAGGAGCTGGCAAAGACGTGCATCCTCCTGCCTCCCTGTCTGATTGGGCAGCGCCAGGGAGAAGGAACGATGATGCTTCGGAGGCTTCTTTGTGGTTGGAGTTGTGCCCCACACGAGGTGAGGCAAGATAAGTCAATTGGTGTTTTCGTTTCAAAGGGTGGATCCAAGTTCCGAACAGCACCTGTGCTGACGTGCTTTGTTTCGGAACCGGACCCATTCCGAAATGAAAGGCCGATGCCTAATGCCCAAAACACCTTGAGTAGTCCAAAACACCTTGAGGATCACAAGTCCCTCATACCTGTTCTAAAGGAGTTTCCACTTCTCACAGATCTTTTTTACTTCAACGGGGACGGTAAAGGCAATTTACATTGTCTTCTTCCACCCACACGCCCGCCTTATCAGAAAATTCACTGAGATAAGACATAGTAGGGTTACGTTCAGGATGGAGCTCTGTGTTATGGGGCAGGTTGTGGGGGTGGCAGATGACATCTCAAGAGTTGAATGTTTTGGTCTCAGGAAAGGAAGTTGAAAAGGAAGAAGAGGTGTTGAGGAGGGAAGTCTCTCTTGGATCGATGCACCAACGGCTGCCATTTCTCCCTTGTCGTTGAAGTTTAATAATGAAAATCCTCTCGCTTTTCTCTTGCAGTCTCCCAGAGTGAAAGAATCGTTACAGAATTCTGAGGTAAGTGGCTAGTCGTACGCTGCAAGGCCTTTAAACGTAACCTGCTCCTCCTTTATTTAGCATTAGAATCACTGTCAGAATCACTGTAGGCACCCAGGCACAGGGCAGCTTTCTTCACTCTTCTTGTTGTGGGTTAATCTTAATTTTGGCACTGATATATCCACTAATAATTCACTATTGCAAAACAGTTGAATAACATTAGGAGAAGCCAGCTTTGGCTCTTTTTGTCCTCCCAGATCTTCCTATTTTAAACGGGCTTTTAATCAATTACATCAGGCATGTCCAAACTTTGGCCCTCCAGATGTTTTGGACCGCAACTCCCACAGTCCTTTGCCATTGGCAGTCTAAGCTTAGAATTCTGGGAGTTGTGGTCCAAAACATCAGGAGGGCCGAAGTTTGGACATGCCTGAATTACATGGAGGATTTAAGGACTGTTCCATTTGTGTGTGTGTGTGTGTGTGTGTGTGTTTCAAAGGTGTTTATGATTGGTTAATGTTCAATTGCTTTTAAAAAAATAATTGTGTTGTGTAGCATTTAAAACCCGTTATTATTGTGCAGTTTTCATTGTTGTGAGCCACCTTAGATCTACCAGGGGGAGAAAGGCACCATGTAAATAATATAAATAAATAATAACTATATTAACCTAAATTGCCAGCTGTTCTCTTGAAGCAAAGATATACCCTCCTTTTGGGTGATATGCTCAGTGTCCTCTGTATTGGCAGGGTCGGTCCTTCTTTTTGGCAATGCAGCAATGGCCCCCCAAGAGGGGAACTTTCTCCAAGAGATGTTAGGGCTGGGCGTAGATGTCAGCCTATTGAAGGTGTTTCTTGCCTAGAAGAGAAGTCGAAATTAGGGATGGGCATTTCATTTCGGAACCAGTAGGTTACAAAACGAACCAGGCGAGCCCAGGTGGTCCTCGGAACCGGCTGATACACGCAGATCCAATTGCTTTACCTTTCTCTGTCTCGCGCAGGGTTCAAATCCAATGAGGAAGCACGCTGCTATGTCATCTTTCCTGCTTCGTGCTGCTGACCAATCAGAGAGGGAGGCGGGATGATGCCTGTCCCTGCACAGCTCCTGATTGGCCAGCATCACAGATCTAGCGCAGATGATGTCGCAGCATGCTTCCTCATTGGATTTTAACCCTGCGCGAGACAGAGAAAGGTAAAGCAGTTGGATCTGTGTGTATCAGCCGGTTCCGAGGACCACCTGGAGTTGCGTGGTCCGTTTCGTAATCTACTGGTTCCAAAACGAAATGCCCATCCCTAATCAAAATATCTGTTTATCGGCAAAGCTCTTTCTGTTAGTGTTCAAATTATTCAGGAACGAACAACGTGTGTCAGTTTCTTAGCATCTTTGGCCAGCAGGTCTTGAATAGGTTGGTGTCATCTTCTGAGTGGGAAATCTTTCTTCCCCTGAAACCTGCTCTTTCTTCTTAATCTGCAGCTCTTTCCTTCATCCGAGCCCACTGGCCCTTTGCTCAATGTCCCGGCCCAGGCTCCTGCTCAACTACCTCAACCCACAGGACAAGCGCCAGCACAACCTTCTCCAGCTGCTCCCCCTCCAGCGTCTCAGGCACCCACGGCACCTCCTCCGGCAACACAGGTGAGGGTAGAGGCTTCCGAAGGCCTAGAAGGAAAACTCATGACGCAGTGGGGAAACTCCTGCACTGCAGCTATGACTGTGCTTACGACCTGGGGCTCAATCCCAGGTAGCGGGCTCAAGGTTCGCTCAGACTTCCATCCTTCTGAAGTCAGTAAAATGAGTACCTAGCTTCCGGTTTGTGTGCGTGGGGGGGTGGCTGTCAAGTTTTTATAAAGATATAAAAACATAAATGAAATATTAAACAAACCTTTTACACGGAGGAGTGTAGATACACAGAGTTTGTGTGTGGGTAGAGCACACACAGGTGTGAAAGGTTTTAGGAACAAACTTAGAGGTTACAGCAGCAAAGGGCAGCTGCAGGTAGTTAGGCACCCCTTCTAGACCCCACATTTTAATAATGTTGTAGTAAAACCCACATATCTGTGGGATGCCTATCCAAGATTTCGCTTATCCACGGTCTGAATGTTAAAAATGTTAAATGAAAAACCCAGAAACACATTTTCTACCATGTGATTACCCAAACTGGCCACTAGAGGGAATCACGCTTTGTTATCTACATTTATGCTGAAGGGCAGCTAGGAACCCATCTCTCCTCCTCCTCCTCCTCCTCCTCCTCCTCCGTATTACAGTGATCCCCCAACTATTGCAGGGTTAGGGAACCAACCCAACCCGCAATAATTGAAAATCCGTGATTTGCGGGTGCAGGTCGGGCCGGGCCTCGGGGCCTAGAAAGGCCCTTGGAGGCCTCAGAAATGATTTCTGGCAATCCAGAAGTCACTTCCGGTTTACCAGAAGTCACTTCCGGTTTACCAGAAGTCACTTCCGGTTTACCAGAAGTCACTTCCGGTTCACAGGGAGGGCCGTTTGGGGTCTCTAGAAGGCCCATGAAGGCCCTCACAAGCCCATTCGGGGCAGCGCCAGTCCTGGGGTATGCACGGGAGGACCGAAACAGGCCTTTTCCCCCTTACCCTAGGGGGCTTTTTTCATATACTGTGGTCCCGCAATATAGTGGGACTGCAGTATATGAACCACGAAAGGGCAGGGGACCACTGTATTATTATTATTATTATTATTATTATTATTATTATTATTATTATTATTATTATTATTATTATTATTATTATTATTATTACAGTAGGACCCCCGTGTCTGCTGGGGGAATTGGTCCCAGACCTTCCCATGGATAACAAAAACTGTGCATAAGAGAGAATACCCCCACCCCCAAACTGCTGTTCTGTGACAGTAGCTTGCTTTACAGCTGCTGTTTTACGATAACAGTTTGCTTTACAGCTGCTTTTTTGTGACAGTGGCTTGTTTTGTGGCTCCTGGACTATTTATTTAATTATTTTCTTTGCCAGCCGTGGATAACTGAATTAGTGGTTATGGGGATCTTACTGTTTTATTATTATTATTATGAAATAGCTAGTTATCCTCAAAAGTTTCCCATGAGTGCAAATAGCCATTTGAAGCCTCTCCATCATTCTGGCCAATTTTTAGCGCAAAATAGCCTTTTTGTGGGGGGCAGGGGGAGGGGGCCTGTTGGGTTGTGCATGAAAGCATGGAGCCCCCCCCTGAAAATGGGGTGCATGTATATGTGCAGTTTGGTCAGCTGTGGCCCTCAAACCCTTGGTTACCGCCCACTCCTCTGTGAACGCAAGGCCCACATTTTATAAACAACCCCAAAGTACTGTATAATATACTCGAGTATAAGCCTAGTTTTTCAGCCCTAATTTTGGGCTGAAAAAGGGGGTCCTCTGCTTATATGCAGGTCAATACTTTTAGCCACTGAGGCAAGTTTGGGTCAGTGGCTAAAAGTCATTTTAAACATTGTGCGCCACTTCTCCTGACCCCCCATGTTTAAAATGACTTTTTAAAAGGTCATTTTAAAACAATGTTTAAAATGACTTTTAGCCACCAACTCAAGCACTTGCCTCGGTGGCTAAAAGTCATTTTAAACATCACACACACACCCAGCTCACAAAGGAGGAGTTGCCAGGCCCTGCTGCATTTCCCACCCTAGGCTTATACTTGAGTCAATAAATTTCCCCAGTTTGGGGGGTTTAAATTAGGGGGCCCGGCTTATACTCGGGTCGACTTATACTACGAGTATATATGGGTAAATAGGAATTTGGTGACACCAAGCTCACGTGGGCCACAGTCAACGCAGTCTGGAGACATCTTGGAGCGTCTTCTGGGTGGCGATGGTGCCAAATTACGGCCCCGTTGTGGGAGCGCTGCCTCCTGTCTAAAAAGAGAAAGAGAGAAGCGGTGGTTCTTACAGTCCGGCTGTGGCAAAAGGCCTTCCTCAGGCCGTGCTTCTTAACTGGCCCTCTGGGGATTGTTTTATAGCCTTTGTGGCTGCAGCAACACTCCAGGGCTTCAGCTTTTCCTAGAAACGCCTCCATGGTTTCTGGAGCTGGGCTATATATACACTCCTTACGCTCACAGGGCTCCTGTTCCCTTCCTGACAGCCCATTAATCTCCCAAGCCAAACCTTGGCACCTGCTCTTCTTGGATTCCACTCCCCCGCAACTGGAACGGACCTTGAAACCTTGGCTCTAGGGTCTGCCGATGTTTTCTGGTGGGCCAGGCCAGCCATTGGAAATTTAAACATTTGGAAGAACTTCCTGACAGTTAGAGCTGTCCGGAGGTGGAATATGCTGCCACAAAGGATGGGGGTGGAGTCTCCGTCTTTGGAGATTTTTAAGCAGAGGCTGGATGGCCATCTGTCGGGTGTCCTGTGATGGAGGTTCCTGCAGGGGATTGGACCGGATGGATGGCCCTTGAGAACTCTTCCAACTCCATGATTCTATGATTCCAAGGGCCTGGCTTCCAGTTTGAACCAAAGCCTGAACAATTTACGCTGTGTCTGTAGAGATTCAACCCCTCCCGCCCCCGCCACCGCCGTACCCCAAGCAGTTGACAAAGGCAACAGCTATAGCTTTGCTGATGCCAGTAGAAAGCAAGGTGGCTCAAGGGATCAACTAGTTAGGTTGGTCCTGATAGAGACCTATAGCGTTTAAGGTCCTCCATCTGATCTTTGCTCTCCTCCTTTTTCCACCACCATTCACCCCCCTCCGTGTAGTTCAAAACCCCTTACCCAGCTTTTTAATAGCACGTCTGTGGTTGGATAAAAAAGCATGCCAGATACTTGGAGACTAGTTGAGGTCAACCTTTTTTTTACCCCCACCCCCGTGGTTCATATACAAGAGGCAGTCTTAACACCACATCAGGATGCTTGTACATTTGGCTGGATTTACTGAAAAGTTGAGTCGTGGCAACTGGACTTCTTTTCTAGAGAGACCGATACGTTTCGCTACTCATCAGTTTCGTCAGTTGGCTGGGTTTGGTCTTTGCAGTTGGTGTAACCTTGCCAGCCTTGGGCAGACAAAGGCCTTCCCATCATCCACAAGTGGTCCCTTTAATTCAGTACCACGCAGCTGCAGTCCTCAGGATACTGTACCTTTAGACTGCAGGTTCCATCATCGTTCACCATTGGCCATGCTGGCAAAGTCCGATGGAAATTTGAGGTCAAAGGCATCTTGGAAGGCCACTTTGCCTTAACTGGACACACTGGACAAACGCTTCCCATTTTGCTCCTGTTGTTGTTGTTGTTCTCATTAGTGTCATCATCATTGTCTGATGAAAAGGGCTGCAGTCTTAGAACACTAATGCAAAATAAATCTCGTTAAGTCTTTAAGGCGCAAAAGATGCCATCGGGTTTATCTTCCATCATGTCCACCACATCGTCTTTCATTCACTGGTAAAAAAAAAACTGACCCTCCTTTTTTCAAACAAACGTTGTTTTAAGGCACCTCCTGCTCTGACAGCAGCGCCAGCGCAAGAGGAACAGAAAGTCCCCATCAGTCTGGTTCTAAGGTTAAGGTAAGGACACTCCATGGGTAAGCCCAGATGTAATCATCAGGTTACCGGTCACAGCAGGGGTTGAATCGGGGAGCTTCTCTGTTTGCTCCATAAGGTCCCTTTCAGCTCTGTAGTTCAAAGGCTATTGTTATCGATGAGTGGGGTCACCAGGGATTATATTCCCTTGGAGCCATCTGGGTGGCCCTTTGCTGGCCTCGGGCTTGATGCTGGGTTTGGCCTTGCATTCACTCCAGTGGTGGGTGCCAGGAGCAAAGCACTACTTGAATGCCCCACATCCCTCAAAAACCCTGTTAAACACACCATGAATCAGAAGTGACCCAATGGCACTCAACAGACCCACGAAATCAGTGAATTGATAGATATATCAGTGTAACCAGGGTCTCATTCAATTGGGTTTATTCCTACTTAGAACTACAAGTTGGATTTAGCCACAAGATATGTTAAGAGTGAAAATTGTGCCTTAGGCCCTTCTTAACTTTTTAAAGTTATTTACAGTAGGACCCTGGTATCCGCTGGGGATTGGTTCCAGCCCTTCCAGTGGATAATGAAAACCATAGATAAGAGAGAACGCCTGCCCACCCACCTCCAAACTGCTGTTTCCCGACAGTAGCTTGCTTTATGACTGCTGTTTTGAGACAGTGGCTTGCTTTAGAGCTGCTGTTTGTGACAATAGCTTGCTTTGTGGCTGCTGAATTATTTAATTTTTTCCTCTGCCAACCATGGATAACTGAATCAGTGGATAATGAATCAGTGGATACGGGGGTCCCACTGTATATCCAAAACTGGCATCCTGCCTGATTTTAATTAGGTGGAACATTGTTAGGGCTGGATTATACAGGCCTGAGCCCTCAGCTAGTTCATTGTCTTGACTTGAACCTGAAATGGAAAGTAGTGTTGTGTTTCAGCAGGAGTTTGGTTGTTTTTTTTAAAGAAACTTGAATGCAGTTTCCAACACTTAGAAATGTTAACTCTGTTTTCCCAACAGGAATTCAAAAAAAAGAACTTAATGACATTCGTTTTGAATTTACCCCAGGAAGAGGTGAGAGAGTTGGTTGGAGTGTGTGTGTGTGGGGGGGGTCTAGAGCCTTAGTGTTGGCGTGCTGCTGATGTTACTGTATCTTCATATGGTTCTGTTTAACCCCCAAATAGTTGGGGAGACACTGTTCCTGAGCACATGCAAAATGTCATGCCTGTGAGGCCCAGAGTGTAAGATTAGTGCACTGGTTCCCAACCTTGGGTCCTGAGAGGGTCTTGGACTCCAACTCCCAGAAGCCTTCACCACTTAGCTATATTGGTCAGGATTTCTGGGTTCCGTAGTTCAGTAACTCCCGGGGATCTAAGGTGGTGCTTAGTGTGGGCACAGGAGAAGGTATTCTCCGTGGCTGCTCCCAGACTCTGGAACTCCCTCCCACAGGAGGCCCACTTGGCCCCATCTTTGCTGTCCTTCCACAAACAGGCAAAGACCTTTCTCTTCAGGCAAGCTTTCCGTGAACAAATGGCTGCCCGATAGCTTTAATATTGTCTTTTAATGGTGTACTCTGCTTTGGGTCCTTTTAAGGAGAAAGGAGGGACAAAAAGGTTTTCATTAAATAAAATAAAAGGCTGGCCTGAGCAGTTACCACGAGGGTTGAGGCACAATATTTGGGAACCACCCCCGAGCTTAGTTGCTGCTGAGCAATATAAACATCTTAAATGAATAAATGATTCATGTTAAGAGCAGGAGAAATAAATAGTCCTCTGCTTGCCTGAGGGTGAACCACTAGTTCAGGGAAGGACATCAGACTCTTCCCCTTTGGATCAGGGGTGAGCCAAGTGGTTGGTGTAGGATTGCAGCTTCTGGTTGTCACTGGAATACTACAGTTCCCATCAGCCCTGGCCAGTACAGCAGAATTGGGAGGTAGATAACTGACTCCAGCAGCGACATCTGCAAGGGTGCACTTTGCCAACCCCCACTTCAGGAGGAAACTGGATTGTGATTCTGATTGGCCCTCTACAGCATAGCCAGATGTAGTGTAGCTGCATCCAGAGGGTCACCGGGGGCCCACCCGATCCCCTCTCAGCTGCAGGCTGGGTTGTTTTACCAGGGAGGAATGTAAAAGCTACAACATGATTTTGCAGGGCACTCTGCTTTTCTTAGTCTTGAGGGAGATGTGCATTGGTCGAACCTAGTGTGTAGAGGAAACATACCTGGAAGGAGTGTAGATTTGCCAACACCAGACTTCCTGTTTTCACAAACATTGAGGGCACAGTTCTGTGCTCTTGCCCATGATGGGGAGATTAGCCCAGGAGGTGGGAAAAGCAAGCAAGCCGGAACTGGTGAGTGGCTGATCAGCTGAGGAGGCAGTGAGGGGCGGCAGCAGCACCTGTGCTGCCACTTTTGCAAACTAGCATGACCTAGAATGAATTGGATCGTGCCCATCTCTAACTATTATTCTGGGATCAAGAGAGCAGAAGTGCACAGGGAGGTTGGGGACCCCACAAGCTCTTTTTCTTTTAAAATAATGGTTTTATCTCAACATTCTGTGTATCATTGGATCAGTGTGACTTACAATAAAATGAAAGCACATAAAAGGAAATGAAAGGCAATGTAACTAATTTTTTTGTCCATTATCTAAAAATTTATCATGTGTTACCTTTTAAACTAGAAATTATTTTAGGCTGATTGAAGGCAGAGATAACAATTAATTCATGATGGTCTTTCAGATACTGCTGATGGGGTGTCGCAGGAACTCATCTCGGCTGGACTTGTGGATGGCAGAGACTTAGTAATAGGTAATAAATCTGTGCTTCAGAGCGTCATCTTCCCTTGACTTCGGCAGTGGGCAGATGGATACAGGTTGCCACCTTCCTTTCCAGGACAAGGAAGAGCCAAACCAGACCTTGGAAATGAAACTTTTTTTGGGACTCTAAATCCCTGAATACTCTAGCCAGACATGGGACGTGTAGTACAAAAAGCAGTCTTTCTGAGATGGAAGATGATCTTTGTTTGTGCTGGCCTGTCTCTGCGGGAAACACGTTCTCGGTGGATGTGTTTTATAGAATCATAAAATCGTATAGGAATAGAGTTGGAAGGGGCCTCTACACCCGTTGAGCCCAAATCCCTGCTCAAGGAAGGAATCCAAATGAACTTGACAGGATGGTTGTCCAATTGCCTCTACGATGCCTCCAGCGTTGCATTGCTCACCACCTCCTGAGATAATCGGTTCCGTTGTCGTACCCCTCTAATAGTTAAGAATTCCTTTCTGATTTTCAGCCTAAATCGAGTGTCATAGAATCATAGAATCATAGAGTTGGAAGAGACCTCAAGGGCCATCTACTCCAACCCCCTGCCATGCAGGAACCTTTTCACAATATTTCCGACAGATGGCCATCCAGCCTCTGCTTAAAAACCTCCAAAGAAGGAGAGTCTACCACCCTCCTTTGTGGCACTGTATTGCACTGCCGAACAGCTCTAACTGTCATGAAGTTCTTCCTAATGTTCAAATGGAATCTCTTTGCCTGTAGTTTGAAACCTGTCCTGTAACTTGAGGCCATTGTTGCACGCCCTGCACTCGGGGGTGATCGAGAACCGCTCCTGCCCCTCCTCTGTATGACAACCTTTCAAGTATTTGAAGAGTGCTATTACCATCTCCCATCCAGGCTAAGCATGCCCCAAACCAGTGGTTCTCGACCTGGGGGTCCCCAGATGTTCCTGGACTGCAACTCCCAGAAATCCCTTCCAGCACAGCGACTGGTGGAGGCTTCTGGGAGTTGCAGTCCAGGAACATCTGGGGACCCACAGGTTGAGAACCAGTGCCCCAAACATTTTGTTTTTTTCCTTACAGGAATTTGTTTCCAAATCCTAATCTTCCTTGTTGCCCTCCTCTGAACATGCTGTGGTTTTTGGCATGGTGCCGCCTCTGAGTGTTTCCCTTCTCTGTGTCATTTCAGTTGCCGCCAACTTGCAAAAAATTGTGGAAGAGCCCCAGGCGAACCGATCTGTCACTTTCAAGCTGGTATTTATCATTATTTGCAACCCCCCCTTTAAAAAAAATCTGATCTGGTGTTTCTGTTTGGGAATTCTGACCCATTTCTGTAGAGTCCCCGTTTGTAAGCTGTCGTCTGTGGCCAACGGGTGTGCTTTGAGTTGGTTTGTACCAAGTTACCAAATCAACGTGGGGAGACTCGTGTTTCTTCCTCTAATATAACTGACCCAGACCTCTGTGGAAGTAACTTCTTTTTAATTGCCAAGAGCAAATGGGCCCTTAGGACCTCTGCCTTGGAAATTTCCCTTGGTATGGGATTCCAGGGTGTTGAACAACCTCAACAGAACATAAGAACATAAGAAGAGCCATGCTGGATCAGACCAAAGGCCCATCTAGTCCAGCTTCCTGTATCTCACAGTGGCCCCACCAAACGCGTCTGGGAGCGCATGAGACTAGATATCTGTCCCCTGATACCACTCCCCTGCATCTGGCCCTTGAAGTACCCTGGTTTTAAGCCTGGAGATGACCCATCTCCATCATGGTTTGTAACATGTGATGGACTTTTGCTCCAGGAATCTGTCCAATCCCCTTTTGAAGGCATCCAGGCTAGAAGCCATCACCACATCCTGTGGCAGGGAGTTCCACAGACTAACAACACGCTGGGTAAAACAAATTTTTCTTTTGTCTGTTCTCACTCTCCCAACCCATAGTTTGAGTGGATGTCCCCTAGTTTTGGTATTTTGCGAGAGGGAGAAGAGTGTTCCTCTATCCACTTGACTCATGTCCTGCATTATTTTGTACATCTCAATCATATAACAGAGGTCTTGTGTTCTGATCCCTTCTAGATCATGCTGACCGTCGCTGTGGCTTCTCTCTTTCTCTCTCCCCGCTGCAGGCATCCGGTGTTGAAGGCTCTGATATCCCCGACGATAGTAAGCTCATTGGGTTTGCCCAGCTCAGCATCAGTTAAGACAACACTCCCCGACGATGGTCCCCCGTGGGTGCAGCTTTCGAACGCTTCTGTCGGCCTAAAAGCAAAACCACTACTGCCAAAGAACCAAACGACGGGCCCCTTTTCTTAAAACTTTTAATCTCGTTTGTTTCCCCGAGTAGAGTCACCGGGTCTCCCAGGCACCAACCGCCCTCCCCTTGTTCTCCCCTTCCACGCCATTAGAGACACGCCGGCTTCTCGCCCAGTTGCATGCCGTTCCTCCGTTCCATCCTTCCTGCCAGAGGTCCAAACCGCATCCTTCTGGTCCCCGGCATGTTCGTAGTTTTATTCTTGCCTTAACGATTCGAGGAGAACGCAAGCAAGCAAGCAGAAATACTACTGAGAGTACAAAACAGGGCCTCTGCCTCTCTTTTATCCTGCCACGATGGTTTCGTTGGTTTGTTTGATCACTTGTGCATCATACTGGATCGCTTTCGCTCCAACCACATTGGTTTTTTATTTTATTTTATTTTTTGCTTTCGGGGTCCACCTGATGATGTGGTTTCAGAGAAGAGCGGTGCCAATCTATTAGAGCTTGTTGGAGGTCAGAGAAAACTACTGTGCAAGATGGAAGAGAGGGAGGTTGAGCAACTCCTAAGGGGTCTTATTTCAAGAGCGCTAGGCTGTAGGATAAATAGTTTTATCTGCCCTATGACTAGCCTTAATTCCCGCCCTCTCACCAGGAATGCAGAGTATTCAATACATTTGGAAAGCATCAGGGGGTATTATTAGTTCTTTGCTTTTGTGCGTGCACGTGTGCGTGCGCACCCCATTTGTAGTTCCACAGGAAAACTTGCGGGACTCCTTCCTCCACCTGTTTTTTAAGGCCAGGATGATGGTCTGTGATGACACTCGGACTGCTGCTTTCTGGCTGTACTGCATCTCTTCAGCCCTGACTGCGGAGAAGTGGGCGAAGTTTTACTGGCTGAACGGGACCGCAAGGCGGCTGATCGATTTCTGCTGCGGAGGGAGAAGGTGACGCAAAAGAGGACAGGAGCTCGCAGGCTGCAAGCTATAAGTGGACCCTTCCTAAAGGGTGTCCTCCTTCCCCACCACCACTCCCCCACCACCACTCCGGTCCATGTACATTGGCACTCTGCATCCCTCCTGATGTTTGGAACGGCATCTCCCGTGATATCGATATGGTGGAACCTATTGTCCAACACCTCCGGGTATAACTGTTCTGAATCAGGGAAGGTCAATTTACACTTTGTTGACCTGCCCGGTGTGGCTTCCACAACAGTTTTCCAGGCTTTGGTCTGGAAAGAGGCAACAGTGTCAAGGGGCCTGACGTTTCTTGGATAGGGGGAAATTCTCAGCAACTCGGATTTTCTGTCCTAAAAGCCTTGGTGTCGGACTCTGCTCTTGCCAATCTGCCTTACGGAAATAATCATTCGGGTAACCTCATGAGAACAGGCCTTTAAAGTACAGCTACATTATACCTGTCGACTACTTCCAGACCTCCTTAAAAAAGTTGTGTGTCCTCACTAGAGAACCCTATATCAGCCTACTGGTTGACTACGTTTCCATGATGCTTTTAAGAACAGCATTCAAACGACACATACGCCTTTTCTCTCATGCAATGTCTCTGCAAACCTTTTAGCGAAGAGCCCCTTGTAAGCAGGCGGTGCAGAGAGATGTGATCGTTTCGCCGGGTGTGCTACATATTGTTTAAACTCTGTAGGGTAGCTCTTTGATGAGATGATCTGTAACCATTCATGAGGCCAGGTGTTTTGCATATATGATTATCATGAGTGATAGTTGGATCATTATGTGGTCTGGGAGCTGAAAGTAATTTGTGTATGTGTGTTTGGTTTCCCTCCCACCCTCTCTGGAAATGAACCTTTCCCAAGTCTGTTTTTATTATCCAAAAACATTTCACAGATGTACTCCAGATCAACATGTGTGTCTTTTTTTACTTTATCTGCACAGACCTCCCTTGTCCTATTTTTACAGCAATAATAATAATAAAAAGATTGCCAGTAGATTTCATACATGGCAAAAAGTAAGCTCTGGACAGTTTTGTCCCCCTTTTGCTGCACTTAACTGCTTGGGATTTGCAAATTTTATTTTTTTATGCTCTCAGCTCAAGCCTCGGAGGTTGGATCCAGATGATGTAACTGACACCAATATATCTTGTGTTTTAGTTTTTTTGTTTTTGTTTTAAAGAAACGAATATCTGGCGGTGTGCTTTTTTCTTATTTTCTTGAGTTTCTACACATATAAATTATACTTTTTAGTTTGAGAAGAAGCAACATTTGTAATGCAATGTGAATAACAAAGTAGTGTTGGTTCTCCCCTCCTCACCCCATGGTCCCTCCCCCCCCCACAGTGGGCCTTTTTGTGTGTCACTCCTTGACTTTTGAAGTGTTTTATACAACAAACGTATTTGATCTCGAACCAGTTCAGTTAGGATTAGGTTATCCTTTCTGCCTACAGCAGTGGTGTCCAAAGTTGGCCTTCCAGATGTTTTGGACCACAACTCCCACAGTCCTTTGTCATTGGCAACCTAGGCTTGGAATTCTGGGAGTTGTGGTCCCAAAACATCTGAAGGAATGAAGTTTGGACACCCTTGGCCTACAGCCTTCTAGTGTGCCATGGCAAAGGCATTGGTCGTTGGCTTACCACTGTGGTTCCCAGCCTTGGGTGATGAAATATACTTGGACTAACACTCCCCGAAGCCTTCACCACTATCTGCGGCGATGTCCATCTTCTGTTTCCAGTGTAAATCCTCTCTTCCTAACGTGGCCCAAATCCTGCAATTAGCCCAAACTAGAGTAAGCTCACTGAATTGATGGGATTTACCTCCATTAATGTGACATTCAGCAGTTGAGCTGAACACTGCCCTTCAGTTGGGTCTATCAAAGATGGAGCACCTGTGACATCTGTAGCCACAATTTTTGCTTGATCTTAGCTCCAACCTTGACCTGAGTCAAGCGTTGAAGGACACTGTCTGTAGTGGCTTTGTGTAAACTCTGGTTAAGGAGGTCCCTGATGGATCATGCTTAAGGGTATGAAGAAATGCATTTTTGGTATGTGAGTTGAGATCCCACATTGGAGCTTTTGGCTATTTTGAAGACAGGTGTGGGAGAAGCTTCAGATAGGAGGTTCTGGACCTCAGCTCCTCTGATACCCTCTTGTTGGCAGTGCTGTGTGGAGCTTCTGAGAGATGAACACACACACCCCCTCAGAAAAAGAAGACCTCTGGCCCTGGTTTGAAAAGAGATGGGGCAGCGCTGCCCATGCATGCCCTTCTACTGTGGGGTTGTTTCATATTCCTTCCTTTCCTCACATCTTCCTGCACATTACATTTATATATTTTCTTACTATGAGCAGTTACAGACGCTTCCTTTAAGAAAAGGTGGCTCTTTAAAAAAAATATGACAACGATATCTGTGGATTTAAACCTGTCGCCGTATAAGAGGTGAGCGGAACGGTTGCAAAGCTTGGAGTAACAAGGAAGAAAGGACAGGATCAGGGGAAGAGGTTGGATAAAATAATGATGTTGGGAGTTGAGGTTGGGAATGGCAGAATGAAATTAAAGTGCTTTTGAGAAGGTGCGTGTCGGGCGTTCTACTGTTCTCCCCTCAAGGTAGAAATGTTTCTTAATGTCCTGTTGATTAGAAGAGAACAAGGTGCAGCCTGGGAATTCATGTGGAAGTTGGGTGGGTGGGCGGGCAGGCGGGCAAGTTTAAACTTAATCAAAACAAAACAGCAGCAACACAATCACTTGATGTTTCGTCCTTTTGGACGCTCAACCCCCTGAAGTGAGAGCACCTAAAGGGTTGTAAGGGGCGGGGAAATCGTTCAGGGGCAATAATGCTGGCTGTGAGGTTGAGGGATCCACATTAAAGTAAATAAATATAATTCAAATTAGAGTAAACAAAATAAAACAAAGACGACCAAGTTCTAACAGTTTAAACACAGACACGTTATGGGCAGGGCAGGAGTGGGAGGTGGCGGCGGAGGAGGGCAACCAGCCTCAAGATGACCGTTACAGGAGGGCCCCTGGCCAGGATGCGGTCTCCCTGCGTGGGTGACCGAAATCGCCCCCCGGAGGCTCCCCAGCGATGGTGGTGACCGTGTTTGCACTCTCGCTGGCTTTCGCTTTGGAGCCAGTGATGTCCCGTCACTCCAGTGGGCAGGGCTTGCTCTAAGCCCTGCCCCTCCTATGCAAATGTGATGACATGGGTGGAGCTTTCCCCTGGAATGGGTCCTCTTGGAGTGAGGAGGAAGAATGGACCCAAACCAAGGGAGATATTGGAGGGTGTGTATGTGTGTGTGTGTGTGTGTTGGGGGTGAGTGTTGGGGATGAAATTGGAGGAGAAAGTAACATGAGCTTCCACCATCCCATCCAAATCTCCCTTCCCATCACCTTTGGCCACGGAGACCAAATTATTCTGGTGCAGTATTACTTCACTTTACCCTGCATGCTCTTCCTCCCTTGATCGTACTCCATCGGATTCCAAACTAATCCAGTCAAACAATGCAGTTATCTATTTATTTATTCCCATTTCTTGTCTAAATTGGGTCTAGCGGACAAGGTTATCCATGCTGGCTCTTTTCCTTTGTATTTTTATTTCCTTATTTTTAAATGATCCTCAGCTACCCTTGCTGTTAGATTTCATCAGCCTTTGCTATTAGCTGTCAGTTGGTGGTAGTACATTTTGGGGGGTTTCTTTGTTTGGGGGTACTCTTAAGTGCTAGAAGCCTATTATGTTCTTGAGATTCAAAAGTGCCAATGATTTTTTTTTGGGGGGGGGAGGGGTTAAGAAATTTCTAACTTTGCTTTTTTACCCTTACGGATCAGAGGGTCTTTATTTTGAATAAATTTTGAACTTGAACCTAGAAATCAGTTGGTATTTTTTTAAACTTAGTTAATATTCTTAAGGATGATGGTGGTGTATTAATATAACAGGAACTTCTACACAATTTTGTTGTACTGTAGATTTTAATGAAAGATGTAAAATATTCAGCCTTTTTTTTCTTTGACTTTGTATTTTACTGCATGTATTTCTCTAATTTTTAATCAATAAAAATGTCCAATGCTTTGATGGAGTAGGTCTTCTCTTAAAAAAAAACTTGGCTCTGAAGATGTCCCATTTTTTGTGTTACAAAGGAAAAAAGGTTTCTCACCTGTGATGTTTCCCATGTGGGACACTCTTGCTGGATGGATTTAGCAGGAGTTAAATAAAGCCCAACACACCTGGAGGCTACTGTAATGGAAAGCCAACGGCATTATTCTGGGATCCAAAACTAACTAGTTGAGTTCTGTAGTCACACCTAACTAGCATATCAGAACAAGACAATAAAATACTCTCCACTTCTTTAGTGTCTGGCTCTGATATGGCACCTTGAAAATGCTTAACAAAAAATGTAAGAACAAAATAAAACAGTGCTTTCCTCAGCACGCAAGTTTGGTAAGAGAGTGGCCCAGAACGAGTCTTGAAAAGTCACTGTTGAAAGTACTGTAGCTGGGAAGTGTTAACTCCTTGCAACTCAAGAAAGTTGCTGTGAGACTTGTTACAGAACTTCTGAAATGTATTTTAGGCATACCCTCCTTGCCCAAAGAAGTCACGAGCTACGGTTAACAGCATGTAACGAGTTAATTTCTTAACTCTCAGCTGACATGTGTAAGCCACAGTAGGTACAGTGGGGCCTCTGTATCTGAATAAAATCAGTTCTATGCCACTATCCCCCTCCCCCACCGCTGAAAATTGGGAATGTTTTGAATACTATACATGGCATGGTCTCTGGCTCCCTCAAGTGGCCACCTTTGGTAACTTGATGTTTGGAAATGCGTACAGTAGGACCCCCATATCCACTGATTCATTATCCACTGATTCAGTTATCCACGGTTGGCAGAGTAAAAAAATAATTCAGCAGCTGTAAAGCAAGCTATTATCACAAATATCATCTGTAAAGCAAGCTACCGTCACAGACAGCAGCCATAAAGCAAGCTGCTATCTCAAAACAGCAGTCATAAAGCAAGCTACAGCCAAGAAATAGCAATTTGGGGGCGGGCGGGCAGGTGTTCTCTCTTATCCACAGTTTCCATTATCCACGGGAAAGCCTGGAACCAATCTCCAGTGGATACCGGGGTCATACTGTATTTCTCAGATTTTTTCTTTTAAAATATTTAATATTTTCTGACTGTGGATAAGCAAATTGACAGGTATTGATCCCATGGATCCAGGGGGTCTTTTATCACGTAGCATGCTAGTCTCAACAAGCAATTTATTGGGAGAGATTAGATTGCTAATTATTGCAAGAGAAGCTGGAGCTGGTGCTGTTCCACTGGTTGTGCAAATAGTACAAGACTGAGCCTTCCTTCAGTTATCACTGGACAACAACCATTCCAATTGGCGAAAGCAGAGGGAGAAGTCATGGGATGGAATTAAATCACCATGAGACTATCAGCTGTTCACTCCAGTGGATTTTTGCCCTCTTTGCGCATGCTTAATTCCTTTTCTGGAGCACAGGGGAAATAATGGCTTACCCAGTCTAGGTACAAAAATACGTAATGTCACGTTTCGGCTGGCTTTACAAATATCTAGATGAATATTAGTCTCTTTATTGCTGGGCACTGTGTTAAAGTTTATTTTAAGTTTAAACATTAATTTCAGAGCCTGATGGTGCCGAAGCTGTTGGGGTAGATCGGAGAGATGAAGGGAAGGTAGGCAAGGAACCGGCAATGACAGACGTAGGAGAAATCATCAAAGCGCTCGGTGAATTTGGGCGCTTCCAGTATGGGGTGGTGGCAATGATCACACTGAGCTCATTGAGCATTGGCTTTCATATGTTTAGCCAGCTGTTCATGGTGGCACCGGAGCGCCACTATTGCAATACGGATTGGCTTGTCACCCTCGGCTTGAATCTGACGGAAGAAGAACAACTGAACCTGACCCTCCCCAGAAAGGCTGATGGGACCTTTGAAGAATGCTTCATGTACGCTCCGGTAGGAAAGGAACTCAACACCATCCTACAATATGGACTTAACGTTACTGAGAAGTGCCGGGATGGATGGGTGTATCCTTCTAAGAAAGTGCCAACATTGGTCACACAGGTATTGGCCTCCCTCTTTTTCCTTTGCTTCCTGGGTTCATCTTGGCTTCTACATGTTGGTTTGGAGGCAATGCAACTGCGTATCTCCACCACACAGGAAAAGAAGGAAATATGAATACATGTATGGTGTGCCGTCAAGTCAATCCCTACTTATGGTGACCCTTTCTAGGGTTTTCGAGATAGAGAATATACATGAGTGGTTGACTCTTCCCTCCTTCTGGGCATGTTCCAGGGCTGTGCAGCTTGTCCAACACCATGCAGCCAGATAAGTAAATCATTATGCTATCCAGTCAGCTCCCTTATCATGTAGATGGCCTTAAACATAGAACATGATTGAGACGTACAAAATAATGCAGGGCATGAGTAAAGTGGATAGAGGGACGCTCTTCTCCCTCTCACAAAATACCAGAACTAGGTGACATCCCTCAAACTGAGGGTTGGGAGAGTGAGAACTCTGTGGAACTCCCTGCCACAGGATGTGGTGATGGCATCTAGCCTGGATGCCTTCAAAAGGGGACCGGACAGATTCCTGGAGGAAAAGTCCACCACAGGTGACAAACCATGATGAAGATGTGTCATCTCCAGGCTTAAAACTGGGGTACTTCAAGGGCCAGATGCAGGGGAGTGGTATCAGGAGACAACTATCTAGTCTCGTGCGTTCCCAGACGCATCTGGTGGGGCCACAGTAAGACAGGAAGCTGGACGAGGTGGGCCTTTGGCCTAATCCAGCAGGGCTCTTCTTTATGTTCTTTTAACTTTGTATGAGTGTAAAGAAGAGTAAACATATATCCTGTGGTTTATCCATTGCAAGTGGAACAGGATCTTCAGATCAGCAACAAAATAGTACAGTATTACAAACAAGTATTCAACAATTCAAGTTTTAAAAACCTGTGAGCGAAGTTACCTTGCAGCATCTTCAGGCTTTCTGGTGAGCCAGTTGTGAATACACCTTTAGACAGCTGCGGGCTCATGTCTGGCTCAGGGATTTTCCTCTTAAAGCAGGAAAGTGTCTCTCTCCCGGCCAAACATTGTGGTCCCAACCCTATACCCCTCCATGCCTCTAAATTTGCAAGTGCTCTAAATGCTACATTGGGTTGTGTAGATCCACCATCCTCTCAGAAACAGAAATTTTTATGTTCAAAAATAACCACTAGATGGTGTGAAGGTGTTCTTTTTATCCAAAGTACTGTAAAGAAAACCAAGAGTTGTATTGGAAATGTTTCCTGAAATTCATATTTGAGATGGATCTGAATCTGGTAAAATGCAAAGTTGCTGTTTTTTACCCCCAGCCTTCTGTAGCTTTCAAGTACAGTGGTACCTTGATTTATGAATTTAATCCATTCCGAATGCATGCTCTTAAGTTGAACTACTTTTAAGACGGGGTACTTATCTAAAAAATTGAAAAAATAAGTTGAAAAATCAAGAAAATGAAAAAATTATTGTAAGTCGAGCGGACCGTATCTAAAATTTGTAAGGCAGCAGTTAAAATGCCAACAGTTTTCCACTCTTAAGTCAAATTGCTCTTAAGTCGAGCTGCTGTTAAGTCAGGGCACCACTGTATTTGACTGAACATGGGAAAGGCCACATGTAAAAGTGGGCTATAACTTTGTATTGGGCCCCTAATGAAGCAAACAATGGGAGAAATGTAGTGGAGAATATTTATTTATTTATTTATTTATTTATTTATTTATTTATTTATTTATTTATTTATTTGAGTTTCTATCTCTCAAGAAAAAGATGTCCAGTTGTCATGACTCAACTTCCAGATATTTGCTGGATAGGAATTTGCTCACTAAAGAATTCAAAAGCTTATGATCCTTTTTGGACTACAACTCCCATCATTTTGAGACGTACAAAATAATGCAGGGCATGAGTAAAGTGGATTGAGGGAAGCTCTTCTCCCTCTCACAAAATACCAGAACTAGGGGACATCCACTCAAACTGAAGGTTGGGGGAGTGAGAACAGACAAAATATTTTTTTTTACCCAGCGTGTTGTTAGTCTGTGGAACTCCCTGCCACAGGATGTGGTGATGGCATCTAGCATGGATGCCTTCAAAAGGGGATTGGACAGATTCCTGGAGGAGAAGTCCCTCACAGGTTACAAATCATGATGGAGATGTGTAATCTCCAGGCTTAAAACCGGGGTACTTCAAGGGCCAGATGCAGGGGAGTGGTATCAGGAGACAGAGATCTAGTCTCGTGCGCTCCCAGACGCATCTGGTGGGGCCACTGTGAGATACAGGAAGCTGGACTAGATGGGCATTTGGCCTGATCCAGCAGGGCTCTTCTTACGTTCTTATGTTCTTATCGCCCAGCAAGCATGGGTTCTAGGACACATAGTCCACCAAAAGGAGCTTTTGTAAGATCTCTGGACTGTTTTGCTTGACAAGAGCGGCTGGCTTTTCCATAATCAAAGGAACCTCAGAGAAGGGGAAGCAGGAGTGTCAAGAGGTCAACTAAGGTTAATCTGTTCCAGGTGGCTAAGCAGAGAATTGGTTTGCAAAGTGCCAGATTCTCCCCTACATCAGTAATAATGTTCAGCAGCAGAGTTGTGGCCTGAAAAAAAAAAAAACTGGAAGCCTGCCAGTTTAATAATGTTAAAATTTAAGTTGGTTTAACAGGCTAAAATAGTTGTCCGCAGTTTGAAATGACAGAGACAGCATCCAGCTGTGCTAGGGTAATTTTTGTGTAGCTTCTTCCTTTAAAAGGAGATGCAAATCCTAAATGATTAAGGGCCAAATTTTGGAAGAAACTAGTTACAAACAACGAGTCGGTTGTAATTAATTCCGTTGAGTTTGGCAATGTTACATAGCGGGCTGCGCTTTTTTCATGTAACGGTAACTTTGCAATTATTTTTAGAGTTGCAATGTACAGCACAGTACTGTACAATGATATCCTACAACCTTGCATTTAGTTCTATAGTAACTTTAGTTATTTTTATAGTTACATTGTGTAGAGTCCAGTGATATGATGGAAAGTTAGAACTACAAGTCCTTATTGTGACAGTCGCTATAGCCAGTCTGCCCAAAACACGGGCCACAAATATAAAATTACTGGATTTGGCTATATCAACAAATCATAGAATAATCAATAATCATAAAATAATAGAGTTGGAAGGGTTCTGTCAGGTCAATGAGTCCAACCCACAGGTCTTTTGTAAAGCAAATGGCTCTTGACTACCCATTCTAAACCCAACTAAAGTATTTTGTGCTACTTTGGGCATTTATACACGACCCCTAAGCTCCGCTGCAAATGGCTGCAAACTCCAGAGCTTAAAAATGTTTCCCCATCAGCTCCGGAGTTTGCAGACAATTAAGTGCGACCCCGCCCACTTTAGCGTGACGCAGCACACTTTTCTTGTACCTTCTCTTTGGAGGTGAAAAATCTTTGATGCGGTGCAACGATAGTGAGTGCGGGGTCTCCTTGTTTCTGTTTGCTGCTTTTTGGCTCCCGCCCCTTTAAGAGCTACTTTTACAGAGACGAGGGGGTTGGACTTGATGGCCTTACAGAGACGAGAGGCAGAACGAGGTGAGCGGCATGCTTTTCTTTCTCTTTTTCTCCCTCCCTCACGCAGCCAGCAACCAGGAAGTGCGGAGGGGGTGGGGACAGAGGAAGAGCGACGAACCCCTAAGATCTCTGGTCCGAATTTAAGTGGCCAGCGGATCTTAGGGGTCGTGTAAAAAGGCCCTTTAATGAAAGCTAGCAACAATATACTGTCCCCGTAACAGCTCTTTTCTGCAGTAAGGATTGCAGCCAAGGGATGAGGGGAGATTTATTTATGTACAGATAATAGCATAGTCTCTCTTGATAAGAGTAGTACAGTACTCCCTCGTTTATTGTGGGAGTTAGGTGCCTGATCCACCCGCAGTAAAGGAAAATCTGCGAAATGCAGACCCCTCAGCAAACTATAATTCTATGAACTGACCTTGGGCTGCTCCTGCCGCCCCGCTTGCAAAGAGGTTTTTAACCCCCTCCTGGCACCTCAGCAAACCTTTCTGCCAGGAGCTCAAGGTCAGTTTGCTGAGGTGCCAGGAGGGGGTTAAAAACCTCTCTTTGGAAGCCTGCTTCTCAAGAAAAAAAATCTGCGACATAATGAGACCGTAATATATGAACCGCATTGTTGCGGAGGACTACTGTACAGTGAGCTCCCTGTGAGGTCTGGCTGCACTATTCCAACGATTGGTTTCCCAAAATGAGGGAGAGGAATACCCCCACAGTTGATGGGCTGAATAACATTGTCCAGTGGGTATTTACTTCATGGAGATATTCCGAAGCAAGGAACATATATTCTCTGTGCTCTGAGAGGCACTTCTGAACACCAAGCCCTAGTCCAATCTCAGTCTTTTAGAAGCATGTTGGCTGCTACTACCCCCCCCCCCCCCCCAAAAGGCCAAAACCAATGGCTTCAAATATCAAGGAAGGAGATTCTGCCTGAATTTTAGGGGGAATTTCCTGAGCTGTTTTAACTACTACAGTGCAATCATCATGCTCTCAAGCTAGAGGAAGCCAAATTAAAGCTGAACATCAGGAAAAACTTCTTAACTGTTAGAGCGGTGTGACAATCGAGAAAATTGGACGACCATCTATCAGATCTACTTTGAGTTTAGATTCCTGCCTTGAGCAGAGCGTTGGACTCGAGGGCCTTTTAGTCCCCTTCCCAACTCAATTGTTCTAGAACAATTCTAGAACTACCTAAGAAGATGGCAGCTTTCCTGGTGACTTTTAAATCGCACTTGGGATGGCCATCCATGAGGGAAGTTAGCTGCTTGAGTCATGGCTTCCTGCATTAGTGGGGATTGTTTAGATGAGCTTAGGGGTGCCTCCTGATTTTACAATCCTGTGATCCTGAAGCTGTGTTCTGCTGAGTCTTGCCTATGGACGTCCAATGGGACTGTATCCATTCCATGTGTGCCGTTGAACTCAGAAGTAACTTGGGGCGTTTATACACGACCCCTAAGCTCCGCCGCAAATGGCTGCAAGGTCCGGACCTTAAAAATGTTTACCCACCAGCTCTGGACTTTGCAGACAATTAAGTGCAACCCCGCCCACTTTAGCAAGACCAAACAGCAGTTTTCTTGTACCTGCTTTTTGGAGGTGACAAATATTTGATCCGGTGTAAGGATAGTGAGTGCGGGGCTCTCCTGGCTTCCGTTTGTCCTTTTTTTGCGCCCCGCCTCTTTAAGAGATCTGAATGCTGCCCGGAACAAAATGGAGGTAAACCGGCAGTCTTTTCTTTCTTTTTTCTCCCTCCCTCAGGCAGCCAGCAACCAGGAAGTGCGGAGAGGGGTGGGGACAGAGGAAGAGCGAGGAACCCCTAAGATCTCTGGTCCGAATTTAAGTGGCCAGCGGATCTTAGGGGTCGTGTAAAAAGGCCCTTGGACTTTATTTCTAGTAAGGCTTTTCTTTAGTCCTTAATGGCTGTCTTCATTTCCCTCTAAATAATGTGTCTTTCCCACCTCCTTCCTTCAGTTCGACCTGGTATGTGACAGGAAGAATCTGAACAACATCTCACAGTCCATTTACATGCTTGGACTTCTTGTGGGAGCACTCGTCTTTGGACCATTAAGTGACCGGTAAGAGAAGAAGTGGGGAAGATTCTCGCTTATAGAATGATAGGCATAACACATACCTTGGTTGGTTGGAAGACACCAAGGCTGGTGGAAAATGTATCTACTTGTTTTTTTTAAAGGAAAAGGACCCTTAAAGTCTTTTCCAAGATGAAGCAATCAGTTGCTAGGTGAGTTGCATTCCAGTGGATCTCCGGGCCAACACCTGAGAACAGAAGATGAACCTTGATGATGTCACAGAGGTGGGGCAGTCAGCTTTTCACCTGGTGCCGCCCTGTTACTGCCAAGGCTTGTGCAACAAGAAGGCTCATGCATCACACAATGCTGCTGCTCCATCCCTGGTGCCAAAGCGTTGGGTCCCAGATGTTCTTGGCCTGCAGCTCCTGGAAATCCTTTATTTATTTATTTATTTATTTATTTATTTATTGGACTTATATACCGCCCGTCTTCCCGAAGGAACTCCGGGCGGTTTACAACATAAGAAATATTAATAACAGCTAATAAGAAAGGCAAATTAAACAGTTTAAAAAACAGTTTGGCAAATCCTTGCCAACACAGCCTGTGGTGAAGGCTTCTGGTGTTTCAGTCCCAAGAACATCCGGGGACCCAAGGTTGGGAACCACTGGAATAGCGCAATACCTGTGTGTGTTGTGTTGTTGCAGTCATCATGACCGACTCTTCATGACCCCACGTCCATGGAGTATTCTTGGCAAGAATACTGGAGTGGTTTGCCTGTTCCTACTGCAGGAGCCTACAGCACCTGGTATTCCCTGGTGGTTGCCCATCCAAATACTAACCAGGGCCAACCCTGCTTAGCTTCCAAAATCAGGCAAGATCAGACATGCTCAGGGCATCTAGGCAGCTAGTGCAATGCCCAGAAACTGTAAAGCTAGCAATCATGAGAGGGGACTCAATGAGGAGAAAGCTGGAGGCTGGATGCACTGGGGAGGAGGTTGGTTAGTATTTTTTGAACAACAACACCCAGATGTCTTTTGGAATTTCCCCTGCTAGAATTCTAGGGAATTTTGCATTCTCCCCGACTATATTTCTAAGCAACTTTGGAAGACTGCAAAATTTGCAGGAAGAAGAATACATTATGTTTCAAGAGGGAAGATGCAAAGCTGAAGCAAAATGACCAAGGCATGCTGCTTATATATCTCAAGCTGGCTGACCATGTGCAGAGTTCTGAGTGTAACACTACAGTTTCACCACTGGGCCACATCACTTATTAAACACAGAGAGTCACACCCAGGTCACTTGGTGTTAATCTTGAGATTGGAACATGAAAGGCAGGAGTGTGAGAGAGGGCGGGGGAATCTGTTTCACTAGGATCTTCAAGAGAAGTATTCCATATTCACAATATTTTGTTATTAAAAACAATGAAATATATTCTTTGTATAATGAATATACAGTGAGACCCTTGTATTCGCAGTTTCACTTATCTGGGGTCTGAAAATATTATGTGCAGCATACAGTAGTGGCAAGTTCTGGTAACGCATATTAAAATATTTTTTCTGGGTCTTCTTCCCCTTTACTATCTATCTATCTATCTATCTATCTATCTATCTATCTATCTACCTATCTATCTATCTATCTATCTATCTATCTATCTGTCTGTCTGTCTGTGTCTGTCTATCTATCTATCTATCTATCTAAGATAGATAGATAGATAGATAGATATAGATAGATAGATCTATCAAGAGTGTTTGCTATTATCCACGGATTTCAGTATCTGCAGTGTTGGAACCAACCCCCTGTGGATATGGGGTCCTCCTGTAATTGGATGGGTGTGTCTACATAACAGATGTCATTGACTCAGAATATGGGAGTTCAGACATCAAGCTATGCTTACCTTCATTCATTTTTATTCCCAGGTTTGGACGGCGACCGATTATTTTGCTGTGCTTGCTCCTCCAAGGTGTGGCTGGGGTCGCTACGGCTTTTGTTCCGAACATCTACCTCTACAGTGCCCTTCGTTTCCTTGTGGGCAGCGTGATTTCCGGTATCGGCATAAGCATTGTAGCTTTGGGTAAGTCATACTTGCAGGGAGATGATCCCAGCCACAAGGGGCTGAGTTAAGAATACAATATGTAGATTCAATACAAGACTGGTAGGATCTGACCGCTAGGAAGCTGCCTTAGGTCAGGTCTGAGCATCCGTCCATCCAGCCCAGAGTTGCCCATTTTGATTGCTTGCAGGTCTCCCGTGTTCCTACCCACATGGTCCTATATATTCTCATCTCCCGCTTGGCCCTTTTGGTGAAAGACTGCAATCGGCAAATCTCTGGTTTTCGCTGTGCAAAGGTTGTTCTGTATTCTGAAGCCTCTGTCTTTCCTCTAAGTAAACATGGGGTGCTTTCACCCCAAAGAGTCAAAAGGGACTTGTTGGGACATTTGCTTCGCCTGATTTTTGTTGTAGGAAATGTTTCCTGTAGGCTACTGCTCTTTCCTACAGTACCTGCATCTTATCTGGAATACAGACTGGGTGAGCATCAGAGCCCTTCGGGGAGAAAGGCAGAATAGAAATACAGTTTATTATTATTATTATTATTATTATTATTATTATTATTATTATTATTATTATTATTATTATTATTATTATTATTATTATTATTATTATTATTATTATTATCATCATCATCATCATCATCATCATCATCATCATCATCTTTTGAAGCCCTAGATCACATCAGTTCTGGTTTGTATACAAGTGCATGCAAATTCATACCAAATAATTTCTCTGCTCCCAGGCATGTAATATAACACGGTTAGGTAATTACAGTACCCCCCCGCCTATCGCAGGGGTTAGGGACCCACCCGACCCGCAATGACTGAAATTCCATGATATGCGGATGCAGGTTGAGTGGGGCCTGAGGGGCGGGAGGAAATCAGGTCCCCCACCGCCACTCGCTCGAGCTGCTCCAAGACTTCTCGGAGCGGCCCGGGATGAGCAGTGGTGGTGGATCAGATCCACCACTGAGCTGGATCCCGGGGCTTGGGGAAGGGAGAAAACGGATTTAAAAGCCCGGGCTCCACCTCATTGTTTCCCCACCCCAGCGCCAGTCAGCTGGAGCCCTGGCATGTACATGAACCCACGGCCGGCGCGTCCATTAAGGCAAAGTAGGCAGTTGCCTAGGGTGCCAAAATGGACAGGGGGCGCTGGCCTGCTGCCCCCCCGCCGCCCCACCACCACGTGTCGCCGTCCGCCCGCCGCTGCCGCTGCCGCCGCCGCCCACCACCTGCCCCCCCTGCCGCCGCGCCACCTGCCGCCCCTGCCGTCAACGTCCGCCAGTCTGCCGCCCGGCCCTGCCGCCGCCACCGCCGCCGCCGCCGCCCAGCCGCCCAGCCACCCCTCGCCTAGGCCGCCCCCCCCGCCGCCCACTGCCCGCCCCTCGCCTAGGGCACAAAAACCCCTAATGCCGGCCCTGCATGGACCACAAAATGGAGGGGGTTACTGTATTAAAAATCAGGCTTAGGAAGCTTGAATGTCTCTCTAGTTTGCTCTCAGAAAGGAATTGTTCCTTTATATTGTATGTTGCTTATATTGTACCTAAATTACTATGCTTTCTCTGTACAATACCTTGAGCTGGTAACAAGAATTGTAACAATAACAATAGTTTTTAATGCAGCAGGATGTCTCTCTCTCTCTCTCTCTCTCTCTCTCTCTCTCTCTCTCTGTGTGTGTGTGTGTGTGTGTGTGTGTGTGTGTGTTGTGTTGTTACAGTTGTGACCAACTCTTTGTGACTCCATGTCCATGGAGTTTTCTTGGCAGGAATGCCAGAGTGGTTTGCCAGTTCCTACTTCAGGCGCCTACAGCACCTGGTATTCCCTGGTGGTCTCCCATCCAAGTACTAACCAGGGCCAACCCTGCTTAGCTTCCAAAATCAGGCAAGATCAGGTGTGCTTAGGAGCCCTGTGGCGCAGTGGTTAAATGCCTATACTGCAGGTAAAACTGTGCTCATGACCTGGGGTTCAATCCCAGGTAGCAGGCTCATGGTTGACTCAGCCTTCCATCCTACCGAGGCCGGTAAAACGAGTACCCGGCTTGCCGGGGGGGGGGGGGGGACGATGTGTAGCCTGCATACTGTAATCAAAATTGTAAACCGCCCAGAGACTACTTGAAGTGGTATGGGGCGGTGTATAAGCAGAACACTTTGCTTAAGTATCTGTTCTAAACACCCCACCCTACAGATACTAGGATATGTGGATTATAGTAAATGTATATATAACATGGTCTCTGGCTCCCTTTAACATCCAGTTCTGGTAACTTGAACTTTAGAGAGAGGGATTTCTAGGACTTTTTTTAAAAAAAAATTCAGACTATGGATGAGCGAGTCAGAGACCTTGCATATAAAGGGGTCCTGCTGTGCGTAGTCAGTAATAATAACTACAAAAATAGATCATTGTTCCTCTCTTTGGTTTTGTGACCTGATCAAAAAGAGCATATTTTGCTGACAGTGGTTTGAGCAACATATGAGAAATGAATACCCAGCATGTTGTTAGTCTGTGGAACCCCCTGCCACAGGATGTGGAGATGGCATCTGGCCTGGATGCCTCCCACCCCCAGGCCCCACTCAATCTGCATCCGCATATAATGTCGGAGCATATCTCTCAGAGGTCAACTGGGACCAGACCCACGAGATTACAAACCATGATGGAGATGTGTCATCTCCAGGCTTAAAACCTGGGTACTTCAAGGGCCAGATGCAGGGGAGTGGTCTCAGGAGAGAGTTATCAAGTCTTGCGCGCTCCCAGATGCATCTGTTAGGGCCACTGTGAGATACAGGAAGCTGGACCAGATGGGCCTTTGACCTGATCCAGCACGGCTCTTCTTATGTTCTTAAAAAATGAAATATTCATGGGGCAATCCTCAACTTCATCTGGGAAGCAGTGGAGATTTGAAGAGGAATAAATGAAAGTCTGTCTCTGCTCAGCTGCTGCCATTGCGTCAAGTTGTGTAATGGTAGGGCCGGCCCTGATTATGTAGCAGGCTCCTCCTATCCTAGGGGCAGTGAGAAAAAAATCACAGAAGATCACGTGAAGCTCAAAACAGTGGTGGGACACCCCTGTCAAAAGTGGGTCGTCCTGTTCTTTATAATTCCACCGGACTTGGTCCTGGATGGCTGCTAGTACAATGTCCCTTATTTCTAATCCCTTGTAGGTGCCGAATGGGTAGGGATTGCGTATCGTCCCGTCACCGTCCTCACCAACCACCTGGGTTTTTCTGTCGGACAGACGATTCTGGCGGGCCTGGCTTATGCCCTTCGGGACTGGAAGTCACTGCAGGTCTCCATTTCTACCCCGGTCTTTGCTCTCTTTTTTTTCCTCTGGTGAGTAAATGCATTATTAAACTATATGACCTGTCATCCCTGCAATAAAATGTTGGAATGTGGAGCATACAGCATGACAGCTGTGCAGGAATGTGGAGCATTTGTGGCGTGACAGCCAGCCCGTGGAATCAGTCAGCATTCTGGAGCTAGTGATAACAGTTTATTTATTGTCCAGGCGTTAAGAACCTTGTCACTTCTCTCACATCGTCCCCTCACTTTTAAATACTTTTTGCACTGTTTGTAAACTTTGGTACAGCAGACCCTCGTATAACAAACGGTTAGTATAACATAAACGCTGTACAACATAAAAAATCCGGAGATAGGGGAAATTTGCTTAACAGCATCTTCTATGGGGCGAATCCGTACAACATGAAAACGGTCGCGATTAGGGATTACTCCATTTTCAATGCATTCCTATGGGGAATTTGTATAAAGGAAAATGTGCTTAACAGAATTTCATTTGGAACGAATTAATTCCTTTATACAAAGTAGCACTGTACTTGGTTTAGGACCTCGGTACTTGTCAGAGTGCCTTCTCCCATTGAAAACAGCCCATAATGCCCGATCCTCCCAGGCTAGGCATTTGAGGCAACTAACACCATGAGAGGCCCGAAAGGAAAAAACAAGAAATAGGGCCTTTTCTGCTGTTGCCCCTCACCTGTGGAATAACCTTCTACCAGACATCTGCCTGGCCCCCCTCTTTGGCTGCCTTTAAAAAAGTTGGTTATTTAAGCAGGCATTCCCTCAAATATAATGCAATTTCAGTGTTTTCCCATTAAATCTTGATTTTTAACTGATTAGCCTGCCAATAATAAATCATTGTTTTATGTCACTTTAATATTAATATTAGACATGGGCACGACTTGGCGAAATTCTCGTTTCCGTTTCCGTTTCCCGTTTCCGTTACATTTCCAAGCTGTGGGAGTGGTTTTTTTAAAATTGTTTTCAGAATTCTCTGAATTGCCTGGTCTTGGTTCCTTGATTCACATCTGAATAATACTTATTATTATTATTGAATAATAATAGCTTTAGAGCCTTTGAATTGCACAAGTGCCTCCTCACTTGTGCAGTTTCTACAAATTGCACCAGAACGTCCTTATCTATATATTCATGTTCTGAAAATATTAAAAAGTTTAAAAGAAAAATCCTAGAAACATACATTTTATAAAGATGAAGTTACTAGAAGTGGCCACTAGATGGTGCCAGAGACCCATGTTCTCTCTTATCCACATTTTCCCAACATCCACAGGGAGGCTTGGATAGGATCCCCCGATTGTACAGTATTGTCTGAATGCACTAACTTCTCCTGTTCACAACCTTCCTATGTTTCTCTCTCTCAGAGGTACATTCACTGATTTTATGAATGTAAGGAGCGTCAGATAATTAGGGTGTACCACAATTATTACACATCCTCTCCTTTTTCTCCTCCTCCTTCTCCACATAATTGGCAAAAATTATACTCAGTCAGTCATACCTTGGTATGCTACAGTCCAGGGACATTTAAAGCTGTTAAAGGCTTTCAGTCGGCGTCAAGGTTTGCGATACGCTTGTACCTCATGCTACTAACTCCCCTGTGAAGCTAATATATTAATGCTGATGTTGTTTTCTGCTTAAGGGGAAAAAAGATAAATAAGGGTAGAGATCATGTGATGCAATTATACACAGTGTGGGTAGAATTAATAGGGAGACTTTTCCCTCTTGACTCATGATATTAGAATCTGAGTTCATTAAATGAAGGTAAATACTGGGAGAGGCTAGAAAATAAATGTAATTACTATGCGACTTAATACTGAAACTACATTTCCAGCTTATGTTCTTAAAGGTGGTCAGGAAATTTGACACTGACAGTAGCTCTAACCATAGCATGGCGTGAAGTCTGACAAGGTAGCTGAAGAATTTGTATGCCATTTGGGGTGCAGTGGATTGAGCAGGGCTTTGAAGTAACTGATTACAAATAAAATCATTTACCTATTACACATTCGTTTTTGCTCAGCAGCAAACATGAAAACTTTAGCTGTAGCTAAATTAGTTAACTTTATTTATTTATTTATTTATTTTAATATAATTTATATGCCACCCACTACCCAAAGGTCTCTGGGCGGCTTGCAATAGAAGTGAACAATTAAAACAAAACATTAAAATGTCAGTTAAAACAATAAAAACATTTAAATACAAAACACTAAAATTGCCACCAGGACCCACAATCTATGTCAGTTAAAAAACTTCTGAAACAGAAAGGTTTTTACCTGGCGCCGGAACATCATCAGCGTTGGTGCCAGGTGGACCTCAGATGGGAGGGCGTTCCATATCCTGGGGGCAGCTGCTGAAAAGGCCCTGTTCGTACAAGCCATCCCTTTCACCTCCTTAGGGGATGGCTCTTTCAGGAGGGCCGCCTGGCTAGATCTTAATTGCCGGGTAGGTTCATATGGAAGGAGGCGGTCCTTCAGGTATCTAGGTCCTAAACCGTTTAGGGCTTTATATGTCAAAACAAGCACTTTGAATTGGCTTCAGGCAGCAACTGGTAACGAAATATAGGTCATATAGATTGGCATGATATGGTTCCTGGCGGCCCCTCCACTCACCAATTCTGAACCAGTTGCAATCGCCGGACCATCTTCAAAGGCAGCCCCACATAAAGCACATTACAGTAATCAATACGGGATGTTATCAGTGCATGTGTAACTGTCATGAGGCTCTGCTCGTCCAAGTAGGGGCCTAGCTGGTATATTTTCTGCAGCTGAAGAAAGGCACCCCCTGGCCACCGAGTCTACCTTGGCTTCCAGAGTTAGACCGGGGTCCAGGAGCACCCCCAAGCTGTGGACCCTGTTCCTTAGGGGGAGTGCAACCCCGTCCAGGACAGGGAAGTGGCCCTCTAACCTGTCTGGTGGAGCACCCACTAACAGCACTTCCGTCTTGTCTGGATTGATCTTCAATTTATTAACCGTCATCCCATCCATTATCTGGAACAGACACGAGTTCAGCACAGAAACTGAGAAGGAACAGCCACTTTAAAATTTTATTCTCAAACAATTTGTATTTTTTTTCCTGGCATGTAGGTAACAAACACTACTACAGTGTGGGGAATTAGTTTGGTAATTGGAACATAGATAATTTAATAACAGTGATCTGACTGTTCAGAGGTACTGAGTAATGTAATGAGTTCCTTTTAGAATGCAACATTTTGAATTCAGTTTTTTTTTTGTTTGGAATGATATGAATCCATGTAACACTGAAGCTTCTTGCTTGCCTTCACTTCCCTCCTGCCCCCCCCCAAAAAACCACTTTAGGGTCCTTCCTGAATCTCCCCGATGGCTTGTAACCAAAGGGAAAGTAGAAGAAGCAAAAATCCTCCTTCAGAAGGCTGCTTCCGTGAATAAACAAACCATCTCACCAGAATTGCTAGATCAGGTAAGGGAGACTGAGACTGGTCAAGAAGACACAAACAAACCGTTCAGTGCTTCTAATTTTTTAAAAGTCCATGCTAGAAGTCACTGGGTAAAGTTGTGCTGAGTAATTTGTATTTTTGAGGGCAAAATTGTGTCTGCAAATGTGACAGTGACACAAAATGTCTTAATATTTTTTAAATGATGTGTAAGCCCTCTTCAGTCCTTTTTCTGGAGAAAGTGGGGTAAAAAAATATCTAGAATAAATAATAAATAAAAGAAACAGGGCAGGACCCCTGTATCCATGGAGGATTGGTTCCAGCCTGTCTGCCCTATGAAGATGCTGAAAATATCAGACTGGAGCAATTTCTATACATAACATGGTAAAAGAAAAAAGAAAAAAAGCCAGAAAATATCATTTTTACCACGTATTATCAGAACTGGCCACTACAGGGATCCAGAGACCATTTTAAAACAACAAAGCTACATAGCATGGTCTCTGGCACTCCTCTAGTGGCCTGTTCTAGTAACTACATTATGAAAATATGCATTTCTATTTTTTTCTTTTCTAATTTAAAATATTTTCTGATTGTGGATAAGTGAAAGCATGATCATACAGATATGGGAGTCCTAATGTATTCCAAGCAGCTCTACCTAGGGATGGAGGTGAGTAAAGAGTGTGTAAATTTTGTATAGATCTGTAGCACTCTGGATTGCTCCTGTGTTTAGCAGAAACAACCCTTAGAAGTGTAGGACTGACTGGTAAGTCCAGAGACTGAGAAATTGTAGTTGATATTTAGTTCTCCTTTTAACTTTGTCTTCCTCTATGCATTTCCACTCCTTTGCTTCGGGTGTGAAAGCTGAAGCCCGAAAAGAAGACCACCTCTGAAAGCATTCTGGAACTTTTCACAAATCCCCACCTTAGGAAGGTGACCTTCCTGATGTCTTCCATCTGGTGAGTCTCTCCTACACCTTTACTCTGACTGTGGTCATAGAAGACCTATTTTGAATACCAACAAGGCCAGACCCAAGGCTTCATATATCTAAATACGGGTTAGGAGACACGAGTCCTCCTGAAATCCTTGGTCCACGCCGATCTATTTAGACATTGTTGGGTCAGATGGTCAAGGATGCCCCCTGGCGTAAGCCAGCTTTTTATAATCTCTGGGATCAGGTTTCATTCCAAGATCTTGGAGGGCTTCAACCTACTCTAAGTAAACGGTAATGAACGAGTTAGACAAGTCAATGTTTTGATTTCATTGACCTATCCTTATATCAACTAATTAATCCGGACCCTCCCCTTGACCTCATGCACTATATCTCCTCTTGTCAATATATTATGGTTTTTAAAGCTATGTTTGAATATTTGTTCTCCGCTCCTTTGAGGACTGGAAGAGTTTCTAAGTGTCTAAATAATTGTTTCGGGATAGCACAGGTGTTTAGTATTGACTGGCCCAAATCCTGTTGCTTAGTTAGTAACTCCCACTACAGTAGGCCCGTTGAAACAGTGGTTATGTGCTGAATCCCCACCTATGTGAGGCCCACATGAATTCATAGGGACATCCTCTAACTGCAACTTACTTGAGCAGAGTAAGGCGCAGTTAGACTAGACTCATTTGAATCTTCGGACGAGTTGAGTTCACTAAATCCCCATTGGCTTACTTTAGTAAGGTTTACTAGATAAGGCAACAGGATTTGGGCCTCCAAATCAATGATCCATTCAAATAAATTCTGGTTGTGACTAGCAGTGGGTTTTAGCCCATTGTTCCTGAATGTTTTTGATGTGGAGACCCCCTAACTTACTGGCTGTGGTTCCTCCCCCAATATAGTACAGTGGTACCTTGGATAACAAATTTAATTTGTTCTCCGAGGCAATTCGTTATCCGAAAAAATTCATTATCCGAAACATGGTTTCCCATAGGAATGAATGGGAAACCAATTAATCCATTCTAGAGCCTAGGAAAATGACACAGACACTTGGTTTTTTTGTTCAAAACTCTTTATAAAGTTCACTTTAAAGGTACAGATGTAATGCCACCTGGGATAATTCTTTTTCACCAATGCATGCTGGACATTTGTTATCCGATGCAGTCCATAGGGAAAATTCATTATCTGAGGCAGCCCATAGGAAAATTCGTTACCGGAGGCAGCCCATAGAGAAAATTCGTTATCCGAGGCAGACCTATACCTAGAAATTGTGATTTGTTATCAGAGGCAACCCTATACCTGGAAATTGCAATTCGTTATCCACAAAATTCGTTGTCAGGGGCATTCGTTATCCGAGGTATTGCTGTACTTGGGGAGATGGGGAGGCCTGGCCTGAGGAGCAGAAATTTCTGTGGGTTCTGCGGTTGCCCCTGGCTGCTTTTGGTGCCACCCCAGGGCACTGCAACAAACAATGTGGGAACCACTAAGGTGTAGTCCATATTGTTGATGTGACTTGTGGTCATAAACACGATCTGTCCTTTTTTTCCCCCTTCCAGGTTTGCAAACAGTTTGACTTACTACGGCTTAAGCCTGAATGTGGGTAGTTTTGGCTTGGATATCTATTTGACACAGCTGATCTTTGGAGCGGTTGAAGTCCCAGCTCGCTTCTCTACCTTGTTCCTGATGCAGTGGCAAGGGAGAAGGAAATGCCAGGCATTGTGCTTGCTCGTGGGTGGAGTGGTTTGCCTTCTTATCACTGTTGTTCCAAAAGGTACAAATTCAGCAGCTGTACAGAGCAACCCCAAAAGATTCTGCTTTAAATCACACCGTGATTTCTCTCTTGACCTTGTACTTTTTATGTGCTGTACTGGGGATCTTTGTGCTGCTGGCAGTATGCACCATTAGGTATATTTTTGCCATATATACCATGGGAACCTGTGTACAGATGATACATTACAGACAACCTGTCATTAGAAGAGAGAATTTCTTAACTGCTGAATACATCTGACTATTGCAGCAGGAGCTTTTCACATCTCCCAGAGTTTGCAAATAAGCTTATTTTTGTGTTGTGGTTGGTCATCATAGAATCATAGAATCATAGAGTTGGATGAGACCTCAAGGGCCATCTAGTCCAACCCCCTGCCATGCAGGAACCCCATCACAATATTTCCGACAGATGGCCATCCAGCCTCTGCTTAAAAACCTCCAAAGAAGGAGATCCCACCACCCTCAGTGGCAGCATCTTCCACTGCCGAACAGCTCTAACTGTCATGAAGTTCTTCCTAATGTTCAAATGGAATCTCTTTTCCTGTAGTTTGAAACCATTGCCCCGAGTCCTAGTCTCTGAAGCCATGGAAAACAAACCTGCTCCCTCTTCAATATGACATCCTTTCAAATATTTAAACATAGCTATCATATCCCCCCCTCAGCCTTCTTTTTGAAAGGAGTTCAATAGGTACAATTGTGGTTGCTAAAGAGATTGGGGACAACTCAACAACACGAGCAGGATCCAAATACAGTATTTGAAAATTGCCTCTTGGTGGCAAGAGCCTTCCATGGGCCTACTAGCACAAACAGGATTTCTGTCTTGAATATAACCCTGGTGACACGGATCTGTGGTCAGCTTCATGCAGTAAAAGAAGCAACTTTGCTTTGGTGTGTGAGACAGTGGGGCAAGTTACATTTTGAGGGGTAATGAGCCACAATAAAGTTACATATAAAAACAAGAGTGAGAAGTACAAATATAGTGCTCTTACCGACTTAACAAGTAACAAGTCTTGGGAATTGCTTTTTAAGTGTGTCTTAAATTTTTTTTTCAGTTTTTCGTGTCTTGCTCTTCTCAATCCTCTCCCCCCACCCCATGGGAAAAAAGCCACACAATAAAATAAAGGAGCAACACGCAACACAAGCATGTGTCGTACCCGATGAATTACTTTCCTGGTGCTGCAACAGGCCACAACAGTGAATTACTTTTTAGACCGTTCAGTGAGGAACGGGAAGGAATGGTAACTTGTGAGTAGAGATGGGCACGACTCAAAAAAATTGTGTTTCATTTGTCGTTTGGTCGTTTAGGGGTCCGTTTCGGTTCGTTTTTGTTTTCGTGACGTTTTTTGCAAAACAAATCATTTTCGTTTCGTTAGGTAACAAAATGAAAAAACGAAAACGAAAACGAAAAATTGCTGTTTCGTTAGCATTCTTTTTAGTTCAATGCATCTGCTGCAACAAAAACGAAAAACACGGCAAATTTGGTCATTTCGTTTTCGTTTTGTTTTAAAAAAATTTCATTTCATTTTCGTTGCGTAACGAAATGAAAAAACGAAAACGGAAACGGAAAATCGCTCGTTTTGTGCCCATCTCTAGTTGTGAGGTTTTTGGGCTGTTTGGCTGTGTTCTGGAAGTTCCCCCCCCTGACATTTTCTCAGATTCTGTGGTTGACATCTTCACATGGCAAGGAGCTTAGGGAACTAGGAGTGTTTGTTTATTTGATATACCGCACCACCTGACCTGACGGACATGTAATAATGTGTCACATTCTGAATATTGTTTCTGGGAAATATCTGTTTCCTTCCCAACTATTCTGAAAATTGTAGCTAAGCTCAGCAAGACGGAAGAAGCCTGAAGGGATGGATAGACAGATGTTATTGGTAATTAAAAAACTGCAACGAGCGGCTTGTGATATCCTGAGGGGCTGATGGAGATACAATCAACTACCTCCAGTTTGCTGCTCAACCTTCAATTTTTAAAATGTGGTCAAAGAACTCCTGATACCATGCCACCGATGACTCAAACCCGTTTTACACGACCCCTAAAATCCACTGCAAAACACTTGCACATCCGGAGCATAAAATTATTTTCCCACCAGCAGTGCACTTTAAAAAAAAATAAAGTACGACCACGCCCATTTAAGCGCGCCCCAGCGCACTTTACAAGTACCTGGTCTCTGGAGGTAACAAATTTTTCCAATGTGGATTGTAAAGCAGTGAATGCCTGACTCTTCTCCTCCTACTGTTTGTTTTTGTTGTCCCCTGCCCCTTTAACAGGCTGGAATTCCTAACAGGGCTGCTGGGACGGCAGGAGGTGAGCGGAGGTGAGCCTGCATTTTTCCCTCTCTTCCCTCACCACAGACAGAAGCAACAGAGTGCGGAAGGGTGGGAACACAGGAAGCAGAACAAAATCCACATGATGTGAATCTGGGATCTGAATTTAAGTTGCCAGTGGATTTTAGGGGTCGTGTGAAAGCAGCCTCAGATGAGCATTAGGGATCAATGTATGGCCCTCAAGGACAACACACACTCCCTTGCTTCCCTTGCTTCAGCTTTGCTATCGTTGGCTCACCCACAACGCCACTCAGAAGCACTTGATTCCTTAAAGAGGTTTTGCTGCCATTTTGTGAACATAAGCTTGTGAGACCCATCAGCCACTCATTTATTTGCGTGTGGATGCTTGTATTGGCCTCGATAGTCTCTTGAAACTGAATTTGCTTTTCTTCACAGATTTGCCTGTGATGAGAACTGTGTTGGCCATCATTGGAAAATTTACCATTTCTGGTTCCTTCATGACATCCTATGTGTATTCCACAGAGCTATTCCCGACAGTTATTCGGTGAGAATAATATCATTTTTTAAAAAAGGATTGGGGAGCCAGCCTCAAAATGTGACAAAAAAAATCCCCAAAAGCACGAACCAGAAAAGTTGCTACTATCTCAGGTCAATCCAATTATTCAATTTCTTTATGACATTCAAACCCCTCTTTTTCCTCCGATGGCTTCAAAGCAGCATATTGAGTCTTGCGCTCTCTTGACTTGACCCTCACAACAGCCTTGTGAAGTAGTTCAGGCTGAGAGAGATGGGCTGGACCATGGTCACCTCATCAGTTTCAAGTTTCCATGGCAACTTGGATCTCCGACGTTCCAGTCTAGAAGCCTAACCAAGACACAGTTGTTCCCCGTTGTGGTCACTCAGGGCGTTTATACACGACCCCTAAACTCTGGGGCAAATGGCTCCCAGCTCCGGAGCTTAAAAATGTTTCCCCACCAGCTCCGGAGTTAACAGGAAATTAAGTGCGACCACGCCCACTTTAGCGCGTCCCAGTGCACCTTTCAAGTACCTGCTCTTTGGAGGTGAAAATTATTTGATCCTGTGTAACGATAGTGAGTGCAGGGCTCTCCTTGCTTCTGTTTGTTGTTTTTTGGCTCCCGCCCCTTTAAGAGCTACTTTTACAGAGACTGGAATGTTGCCGGCAGGAGCAAACGGAGGTGAGCAGCATGCTTTTCTTTCTCTTTTTCTCCCTCCCCTCATGCAGCCAGCAGCCAGGAAGTGCGGAGGGATGGGGACACAGGAAGAGCGACGAACCCCTAAGATCTCTGGTCCGAATTTAAGTGGCCAGCGGATCTTAGGGGTCGTGTGAAAAGGCCCTCAGTGTATAGCAGCTTTTTCACATCTCCCACAGCGTTGTAAAAAGCTGGTGCACTTCCACACCATCAACATCATATTTGAACTACACACCCTATGGATCACCAAGTCCAGACCCTATTAGGGGAAGCCCAGTGGGGAATCGAACACCCAGCTACTGACTCCACAGTCAGGTCCCAAACCCGCTGAGCTATCCAGCAGTATTACTTTGCCTTTAACGCTGCTATCTCTGTGCACACAACATGTTCTAATTCTGGCTAATTATAGGACATTGAGGTTGTATACAAATGGCTTAAAACCACATTAAAAATATCACAGATAAAGTTTTGTATCAGTGAATGGTATTTACTGTATTCTCGAAGTCTTTCACGGCCGGGATCTGATACTTTATGTGAGTTTTTCGGGCTGTTTGGCTGTGTTCTGGAAGTTTTTCTTCCTGACGTTTCTCCAGACTCTGTGGCTGGCATCTTCAGAGGACAAGGAGCTCAGGGAACTAGGAGTTCTCTCTGTGCTCTGGGTTATCTCACTCACTCTGTACTCCAGAGCACAGAGAGAACTCCTAGTTCCCTGAGCTCCTTGCCCTCTCAAGATGCCAGCCACAGAGTCGGGAGAAACGTCAGGCAGAAAAACTTCCAGAACACGACTAAAGAGCCCGAAATCTCACAACAACTAATGGTATTTACTGTTCATTGAAGTGATCACAAGGACTGTTTCTTTCTCACCTTCCCTCATCTCCACAGTTTAGGCATAATAATTCCCATGTTTCTGGCATCCTCTGGGTCTTGAGATCCAGTAGGTAGAAGAGAAAGATAATTCTTTGCTGCCTGCCACCTTTCATTGGCCTCCATGTTTTCCTTTCTTCCCAGGCAGAGTGGAGTTGGTTTGTGCCAGATGGCCGCCAGATTGGCTGGCATTATCTCCCCACTGGCTCGCCTTCTGGAGAACTACCACGTCTCCATCCCGGTCTTAATATTTGGAAGCATAGCCGTGGTCGGCGGCGTCCTTTCCTTCTTTTTGCCGGAGACGGGTGGCACCGAACTTCCGGATCACATACAAGATGTGGTGGGCAAACGGAAGTGAGTCTTGCTGAAGGTTCCACAAACAGCTTCACACCCCCTTGCCTCTTCGCTTCTAGGATCCGTGGAAAGCGGAACCCAGCCCCAGATATGCAAGATCATGTCCTCTTGGAGTGTTCCCTTTATCGGGATATCCGGAGGACTCTTCTTCAGTCTATCTTGCAGCAAACTCAGCGGAGGCCAAGGGAGTTTTGTGTCCAACACCTGCTAGGAGATAAAAAGCCAGATGTAACTGAGGTGGTGGCCAAATTCTGTGCCGCAGCAATGAGGCATCGCTCATCCCTGCCCACTTCAGGTGGCGAGGTCAGATGATTGGCAATATCCATTGTGTATTTATCCTTACCTCTTCTCATGATGTGGGTTGGAGGTGGTCTAGAGCACGGCCATGGTCCCTGGCTGGAGACAATTCTAGTCCTATTGAGTTGATTACTCTGTTATTGGCCCTACTGGGCTTCGAAGATTTTACTTGTTCTGCCTTTTATACAAAGAGTTGTATTATGCTTGTCTTGTGTGCATGCTTTTATTGTTTTTATACGCTTTTATTTTGGTTTTATGTGGAATGTATCTTGTATTTTATCTGGTCAGTGACTGAAATAAAGAGTGAGTTCCCATCAAAGTACTCATTATGGTCAACCTGAAACTGCTACATTGATCTCTACGCAGGGCTGTCCTTGAAGGCTGCCTGGAACCTATAGCTGTTGCGGTGATTATCAGCCACAATGATCCTTGAGATGACTGTGTGGTTTGATCATATCACACCCTTATTTTCACCAGCGGCATTAATTACACATTTTTAAAGAAAGCTCCGTTCATAGAGACAGTATTACTATTTAAATCCTTGTGATGAAGGACTGCCCTAGATACGGCTCCAATTTTGGATGTAAAAGCAACACTCCTTTAAGAGACAAAACCTGATGAGTCTAACATGAGTTTTGGCACAAGCACCCTGTTTTCGTTTTGTTGGGAGTGATGGGACAGCACCTAGTCATAGAGGAATAACACTATAAGAGGAAGAAGTGTATATTTCCTTTAGTACATGATCTGATCCTAGCTTATTTGAAGAAGCACTCGTGCCTAGGTTGGTGGTGAGCCTTCAGCACCCCAGATGTTTTGGACCTCAACTCCCAGAATCCCAAGCCTAGATTGCCAATTGCAAAGGACTGTGGGAGTTGTGGTCCAAAACATCTGGAGTGCTGAAGTTTCGCCACCGCTGGATGTCCCCCAAGGTCTCATTGCTGGAGCACTGCTGGAGGTCAACCAGGTTGATGGCATACCGAGAACCTTTGTATGTATTTATTTCTGTGAAATTTCCCCCTTTAAATTAAGGAGGGAATTTCCAGCCGAAATTAAGGCTGAATCTCCAGCCTTTAAAATGCTTTTTCTTTTTTATCTGTTGAAGTCTCTCCTATTTATGAAACATCGTTCACCAACGTGATGCCCTCCAGATGTGTTAGAAGAATGTAATTCCCATTGTCCCCATGCAGCATGGGCTGTTCTAGCTGGCAGTGATGAGATCCTGCCACCATATACTGTATAACCTGATTATTCAGCACTTGGGCTGCTTGGTGATAGCAGAGTCACGGGTGAAGGAGCACAGGAAATAATATTTTCCTCTACTGGCTGCTCAGTTGCCCTTTGCTGGAGGTACTGAAGTGGATACTGGTTGGCCATGTGTAATGGGTTCCATAGTTGACAACTACTATACTGACTGGGAATGGAGGGCATGGTGGCTCAGCGGACTAAGGCTTCTGAAAACTGTTGGCTACAAAACAGGTAGGTCAGCGGTTCAAATCCCGGCTTCCACGCAGTGGAGCGAGCTCCCACTTATAACCCCAGCTCCTGCCAACCTAGCCGTTCGAAAGCATGTAAATGCAAGTAGATAAATAGGTACCACTGCAAAAAGTGGGAAGGTAAAACAGTGTTTCCTTGCAGCCATGCTGGCCACGTGGCCACGGACTTGCACAACATGGGCTCTTTGGGTTGAATATGGAGATGAGCACCACCCCTAGAGTCGGACACGACTAGCATGCAAGTGCGGGGGGAACCTTTACCTTTACCTTTTATACTGACTGGGATGGTCTGGGTGACGTCCAGAGTGAACTTTAAACCTTCAATGTCACAGTTTTATGATTTTTTTTGCCGAATTATTTTGACCAGAACGTTGTATGGAAAGGCAACTGATCCTGTCGTTTTAACCATCTTTCTTTCCAGTGGCCCCAGAAAAACAGTCAGCCGTAACTTGGAAAATGGAGATTTCAACCAAAAGGAAGACAGTCGTCTTAGCGAATGGGCAAAGGCCACAGCTTTGTAAGCTGGGATTCCAACAATGCCCCAGCGTGCCATGGAAAAGAGACAGAAGATGAATGGGTGGATTCTGCCCCTGTACACGGTGGGCACTGTGGCTTTTAAATAAGCAAGCAATGAATGAAGTTTTTCCACTGCTTTTTTTTTTAAAATCAGTTACTCGTTTTCAAAAAAGGCCAGCTCTATCCACGGCCCCTTAAAATAACTTGGTTTAAAATACTTGAATGCATTGTGATCAAAAGCATTAAAGCTAACGGTCATGTTTGAAATGTAATGGATTTGGTTGTGCTTAATACAGAATAGTTGCGGTCAGGGCCGGCGCTTCCATTAAGGCGAACTAGGCAGTTGCCTAGGGTGCCAAAATGGACAGAGGGCACTGGACAGCCTGCCGCCCCCCCTCTGCCCCCCCGGCCGCTAGCCACTGCCGTCCACCCCACCACCACCTGCCAGCTGCTCGTCGCTGCCCGCCGTCCACTCCCGCACCCATCACCGCCCACCCCCCCGCACCCATCGCTGTCCCCCGCCATCCGCCCGCCACCCCACCCCCGCCCCCGCCCCTACCCACCACAGCCCTGCCTGCCCTCCGCTGCCCCGCCGCCCCGCCGCCCCACCCCCCCCTGCCCACCCACCGCCCCCTGCCCCACCCCTGCCCTGCCCTCCTACTACCCGCCCCACCACCCGCTCCTCACCTAGGGCACAAAAAACCTAGCACCGGCCCTGGCTGCGGTACTAATGAAGGGAACACACGTTCCTGCAAGTCAGCCCCAACAAACCAGTGAGAGCTTACCTCTGGGAACATGGAGAGGTGCTTGCTGAAACCTAATTGGACAGCAGCTAAGTGCTGATGACCAAAGATGGTGATGTTATTGGTCACACAGATGGTACCACACACATCCATACTTCCCTGCTCCTTTGGTCTTAGGCCGTTACCCCATGGCTGCTTTGTTGCTCTAGAACAGGCATGTCCCAAGTCAGGCCCGGGGGGGCCAAATGCGGCCCGTTTTCAAATTCTGATTGGCCCACAGCTTGTTCTCCCCACCGGTTCAGCCTGTCACGAATCTCTGCCAGTTGACCCCTCCCCATACCAGATGGAGGCATTAGTTTGCAATTTTATGGTTTGCCTGCCTTCCCTGCCTCTGTCCATCCCCTAGCCACCTGCCAAGCCTACCCACCCCCAGTTCCATTGCTGTAGCGTCCTCCCCGCCTCCTTGCATGTTAGAGAGAGTTGTCCAAAGTCCGGCCCTGGGGCCAAATGCGGCTGAATGGTCAGCCCCCCCACATATTTTTCACGTCACCAAATCTGGCCCTCCTTGCAAAAAGTTTGGACACCCCTGCTCTAGAAAGTGCTCTGAGATGCAGATCTTAAAATTGTTCCCCCAAGTCCATCGCGCTTTAAGCAAAATAAAGGGCAACCATGCCCCCCCCCCCCCGAAGCACGACTTAGCGCATCGTCCTTGTACCTGGCCTCGGGGTGGTGGAATCCTTGTTCCGTTGCAGTTTTTAAACCACTACAGGTGCCATGGGGTACCGTTTAACCCACAGCATAACTGTTCCGTTGCCATAGGACTACCTAATGGCACTACTTGGAGCAGCCACATGACAGCATATTCACAGTCCGAGAAGCCACTATGCATGGAAAGAAGCCAAAAAAAAGAAGTATTCAAAGATCAACAAATGACAAATGAAAATCTATATATTGATATACCTACCTATTGTGTTTTAATCTAAAAAAATAGTGTATTGGGGGGAAAATAACAAAATGCACTTTGATGCGGAGTCCGTTTGTTGGGTCACAGAAGTTACGTAACAACATCCTTGTGGATGTAGGAACAGCAACAAAACCATGTGGCCACAACAAGATTTATTACATATTTTAGTTTGTGGACGTGGGGTAAGGGCCTTAGCGGGAAGCGTCATAAAGCTTGGGGAGAGGAGAAGTGGATTTTCTCTTAGCACAAATAGGTATTTGTGAGCTGTCCTGGTTGAACGGCAAAATATTTTAAGGTGGGGTGGAATGGGGTATTGAGAACCATTGGGTATACAAAAGACCCACTGCTGGCAGAGATGACAGGTGTTACAATTAGTTGGTAGATATTCACATAAAGTCGTCTTCCTGGTGCTAGATCAAGAAACATCTGAGAAAGCCTGAACTTGGAACCTTAACCTCTTAGGACCCCTGGCCGTGTTCCTCTCATGCTCATGAAATCTCCAGTCTTTCCAAAGTCCAATTTATTAATTATGGCACCGTCCTTTGCCAGTTTGCAGGTCTAGGTCAGCTGATCCCAATACATTGGGCATTATGCTATAATATTTACAGTTGCTCTTTGCTGAGCCTGTGGGAATTAGATAGCAATGAATGTACTTGTATATTAAGAGTTTTCTTGGCAGGGCTGAATGCCTGTCCTTCAAAAAAATTTTTTACCCTGATATCACTGGCAAAAGTAGAAAGCAGAAAAAGGCCTTAAAATATTTTTAGACTGTGGATAAATGAATCAGATTCAGCAGATATAACATCTCTGGATCAAGGGGTCAGGCTGTATTTAATACTTCCCAAAGAGTCGGTCACGACTGTAACGACACAACACACACACACACACACACACAACCTCACAGTTAAGTGCCAACATATGATTAAGACTAGTTCTTGCAGAGGAATTATTACTGCAAATAAGTAATAACCATGTAATAGGAGAAAGCAGTGTAGTGTAATGAAGACTCCAGAGACCTGGTTTCAAATCCTTGTTCAGCCCTGGAAACTCACCAGGGAAGCTATGGGAGGATGGTCAGTCACTCCTCTAACCTGAAGACCTTATTGGGATTGCTATAATTGGGAAGTGACTTGTAGGGATACTGGCAAGTTTTTAGTCCAAATCCCATATCTGCGTCTTTGGTTGTTGTTGTTGTTGTTGTTGTTGTTGTTGTTGTTGTTGTTGTTGTTGTTGTTGTTGTTCAGTCGTTCAGTCGTGTCCGACTCTTCGTGACCCCATGGACCAGAGCTCACCATGCCTTCCTATCTTCCTCCCGGAGTTTGGTCAAATCCATATTGGTTGCATCGATGACACCGTCCAACCATCTCATTCTCTGCTGTCCTCTTTTCCTTTTGCCTTCAATCTTAGCCAACATCAGGGACTTTTCCAAGGACTCCTCTCTCCTCATGAGGTGGCCAAAGTACTGGAGCCTCAGCTTCAAAATCTGTCCTTCCAGTGAACATTCGGGGTTGATTTCTTTCAGGATGGATAGGTTTGATCTCCTTGCAGTCCAGGGGACTCTCAAGACTCTCCTCCAGCAACACAGCTCAAAAGCATCAATTCTGCGTCCGAAGCCCCAAGTCTGAGTCCCTATAAGCTCTCCCCCCCCCCCGGAAAAAGAGAGGGATGGGTGGGTTCTGAGTTGTGAGTAGGGTCGTGTCATGGGCCCGGGTGGACAAAGGCAAGTCTGATTTGAATTGCCAGTGTGACTTAAGTCTGACTTAGAAGCAAGTCCTGACACTCAAGTCTCCTTTCCCTGGTGACTTCACGTCATGCAATATAAAAACAACCAGCTCAAACGATACTCTCTTTGGTCGTGGCAACTGGGCTTCTCTTCTTGTGAGATCGATCTCGCAATAAAAGAAGTCCAGTTGCCATGACTCAACTTCGGGATGACCTCCCCTGGATGACTGAGAATCTTCACAGGCACTCGCTTTGATGTGAGAATAAAAGTTTTACGAGCCCACCAGTGTCTGGGGCCCTCCCCCCCCCCCCGGAAAACGCCCAAGACCGTGCCCTGTGTTTCCAAATGATTGAGGAAAGGAATCACTTTATTATGGTTTGTGGCCCCACACCCACAATCCCATATATGCTGACTGGCATTAGGGAGGCGTTTGCCTCTGGCACACAAATGTAACTGGCACAAAGCTATGGGAGAGGTTCCATATTCAGTACACAAGTGCACTTTTTTATTTAGTTATATTTGTATCACGCTTTTCCTCCCCCAAAGGACCCAAAGCAAAAGCCAAATTGTTCTAATTATATACCGCCTCATACCGCTCTGGGCAGATTACAGTTTTAATTACAGTATGCAGGCTACACATTGCCCCCCCCCCCAGCAAGCTGGGTGCTCATTTTACCGACCTCGGAAGGATGGAAGGCTGAGTCAACCACGAGCCTGCTACCTGGGATTGAATCCCAGGTTGTGAGCACAATTTTAGCTGCAGTACGGGCATTTAACCACTGCACCATGAGGTTTCTTTTTTTAAAAACCTCCCCCTCATCACTCTCCAAAAGTTGAAAAGACATCAGTACTTCATCAGAGAGATATAGTATAAACAACGATGCCTCGTGTCTTATGTCAGTAAGGAAGGTTGAGTTTCTAGGAAATCCAGACATTAAAAGCACATTTTTAACTATAGTTCCTATAGTCTTTCAGTTACTACTTTTGTAGGAGTTGTGGGGGGGGGAGGTAACATTTCTAACCCATGAGGGCACCCCCCCCAAAAAAAACAGCATGAGGCTTTGATAGATCTCTGTCCATCTGGTGTTCATCCATAGACCTCATATGTACAAAAAGATCCCGCAACCTGGCTGGAGGATTGTGGGAAACGTAGGAGGATGTGAAACGTTGTAGTACATATGTTCTTTTTAGAAGAAAGGAAATCCAGAGGGAATTGTGTTGTAAAACAACAACAACAACACACACACACACACACACACACACACACAGCATCAGGAGCAACAGGTTTACCTCACTGGCCTGCAGTCCAGCCCACTTTTGTTCTCCACAGGACTGCTCTGCTTCATGTAATTACCATTGTGGCATCTTGCCTAATCAAGGAGGTGCATCGCTTTCATTAGCTAATGAAGATCTTAATCTGTCCTGGGCAGGCCCCAAACTCGGGCCTCTTACTTCCTGTAAATAACCCAAGTTCGCTGGGTTGCAATGATGTGCCTTCTTGGCCACTTCCAGAAGCCATTATGTTCGGCCACATCCTCTCCCTTCCTCTGGAGATACAAGAAGGGAATGATGGAAGTGAAGCTTCTGAGAAGCAGGTCCTGAACCTGCAAGGGGTGTGGTTGGAACTCGAAGGGTGAACATTGAAGCTGAAAAGCATCTGACTTGATTCGGACAGCTAGCATCACATCGTTTGTGGTGGGATCGTCTTTCCAACGGCTGCATGAATCTTCATTTGGTATGATAAAGCTTGGGGGACAGTGGTGGTCCAAGGTACAAATCAGGAATGGGCACTTATCTCTATTTATGTAGTCTTAAATCTGATTTGTCTGAGAATTTTTAAAGAAAAGGTTTGAATGAAAATCCCTATGTTGTTGGCAATTTTGTATTTGGCGGTTGCAAGATGCTTGGTCACGAGAATGCATTTTGAAATACAATTTTCATTGATATATGCTGTTTTCTACTTCTTTTTGGGGGGGATGGAAGAACCCTGCAAAATTTGAAGACACACAAATTTTACAGTACACCTGACTTTGGGCTCAATGGTTGGTTTCAACATGCAGAATTAGATTGTGGCCCTTTGCACACGACCCCTAAACTCTGCTGCAAATGGCTCCCAGCTCCGGAGCTTAAAATTGTTTCCCCACCAGCTCCGGAGTTTACAGATAATTAAGTGAAACCACGCCCACCTAAGCGCGTCCCAGCACACTTTTCAGGTACCTGCTCTCTGGAGGTGAAAATTCCTGATGCGGATATAACGTAGTGACTGCCTGGCTCTCCTTGCTTCTGTTTGTTCTTTTTTTGCCCCCCGCCCCTTTAAGAGATCTGAATGCAGTGCTGGGATGGCAGAACGGAGGTGAGCGGCATTCTTTTCTTCCTTTTTTTCTCCCTTCCCTCACGCAGCCAGCAGCCAGGGGTGCGGAGGAGGTGGGAACACAGGAACAGTGACAAACCCCTAAGATCTCTGGTCCGAATTTAAGTGGCCAGCGGATCTTAGGGGTCGTGTGAAAAGGCCCAAAGTCACATGACCATAGAAATGGAACATTTTTCTCCTCCATTCCTAGCTCAAAGCATATTATCTTGTGGTGAAACAGTTTCCAGGGGGGAATGGTCCCTGGTTGGTTCCCTCACTGTCTGTTTTGTATATTTTACTCAAAGATGGTTTTATGCCAGTGAGTGAAACAAAACCCTCCTTTGGGTTTGACAACTATTCCCCCCCCCCCAAACTGCAAACTGTCTTGAGTATGTGTGTATGTGTGTTGTGTCATTACAGTCGTGGCCGACTCTTTGTGACTCCATGTCCATGGAGTTTTCTTGGCAGGAATACTGGAGTGGTTTGCCAGTTCCTACTCCAGGCGCCTACAGCACCTGGTATTCCCTGGAGGTCTCCCATCCAAGTACTAACCAGGGCCAACCCTGCTTAGCTTCCGAAATCAGGTGAGATCGGATGTGCTTAGAGCACATTTTGGTGCAAAAAAAGAGGGCTAAAGATAAACTAGGTGCAGTGACTATAACAGAAGCAAAAACAGGCAATACCTTTATACAGTGGATCCTTGTATAACAAACAGTTTGTATAACATAAAATTTGTACAACATAAAATATTCCGGAGATAAGGGAAATTTGCGTAACATAATCGCCTATGGGGAGAATCCGTAGAACTTAAAAATGGGATTACTCCGTTTTCAATGCATTCCTATGAGAATTTGTACAAAGGAAATTTTGCTTAACATAATTTCACTTGGAACGAATTAATTCCTTTATACAAGGTAACACTGTAGTTAAAAAAGAAGAAGCATGAGATGTTAGCAACAAGGACCACTATATGCCAGCACCTAAAAATGAAGGATGAATTTTTCTACTCTATCCATGAAGTGATAGTGTGATGGCATGGAATGTTCTCCATGAAAGTTTGCAGTTGATGTGATTTAGTTTTAGTGGCCCAATAATAGGTACCACCGACTCTTAACATTTGTATGATTTTCAATGTATTTCTTGATCTGGCCGTTGTCCTTTATGTCGGACTGTACAGTGTAATAAGCTGCTCATGTGGCACTTGCCACTACCTGGAACAGGACCATCTCAGAGGAATGTCATCTCCAGAGTGTCTTGTGATAATATTACGAATGCACCGGTCATGTAAGGGTTTGTTTTGGACTTAGTTTACAGTCAGTTGCCTGGGAAAATCACAAGCATGGCCTATTGTGATGATATTATGAAATAACAAGTATTTCAAAAGAAGTGTTAGAATTTATCCCAATCACTCTTTCAAATTGGATAGCCGCGACCAGAAATCAGTTCAATCAGGGGGTTCTGTCATCTAGTATAGCTGGTGGAATTCAACCTCTATTATTTTGACCTCAATAGCAACGTTCCCAGACTTCTTCACATATGTTCAGCAAAAAGAATTAATTAAAATGAATTAAAGATGGGGCTAAACTTATTTCTAGAACTTTATGGTCCTGTGTGCCCTGAGCTCATCCGATCTTGCCTGATCTCGGAAGCTTGGGTGGTGGGAGACCACCAGGGAATACCAGGTGCTGTAGGCACCTGGAGTAGGAACTGGCAAACCACTCCAGGATTCCTGCCAAGAAAACTCCGTGGACATGGGATCACGAAGAGTCGGTCACGACTGTCCGACACAACCATTGCCATTTGAGCTTTAGAATCAATTTCAGTCAGCAATGCCAGGAATCAGTTTGCATTCTCAGAAAGTTCAAGAGATGCAGAGATGTTCTTAAAACATTTTCTAACTCAGAAACTCCTGTTTGAGGAACAATAGCTCTAAATATTTTTCTTTACCAAGCGTCATCATCGCTGCCAGTTAATATCTCATGGGTTCCTCTTTTGAGCTGTAAAACCTTTCCACATTCTGGGGGTTATGGCAGAAGTTTAGCATCATAGTAAAAGTAACTCCAGACACTCTGATACTTAATGTCCAGGTACCAGTTTTGGGGGGGGGAGGGAGGATCTTCCATAATGTATTTCCACGAATAAAATATAATTCCTAAGGAAGGCAACCAATCACAAAAAACCTCCGCCCACTGGTGAGATCGTACACCTCCATAGTGCGATGTCTCCACTGAGTTCGATCAGAAAGTTTAGCAATAAAATTATCGTCAATATTCTTTCATTTATACCAAATTCGTCATAATGTGAGCATAGCCACATAAAATAGAACCTCTGCAGGAAGCTTGTTCCAGAGGGAAGGGGCCAGGACTGGCAAATCACAGCTCCTGGTGTCAGCAATTTTGCTTCCTTGGGTGTCATAATTTTGTTGCATTGAGACGACTTTAAGAAAGCAGATTGTGGCTGATGGAAATCCACTCAGTCAGCAGTGAGTGGATCCAGGGGAGGCAGGCAGATCTGGGGGGTGGGATGTAAGGATCCATTCAGATAGGTAGAAGAAGGCAGACATTCAGACATACTCCTGACACAGAGAAGCAGCCAAATATTCTTCCAGATATTCACCCCGTTAATTTGCTCCACAATTGGCTGGGAGAGGGCCTAGAGACCTCTCTGTCCAGCTGTTTGAGCCTGTGTTCCTCACTGTTCCTTTTGATATTAATTGCATCACCAACATGATGTTAATGCTCATAGTGAGTGGATCCAGTGAGTATCCAGTTTATTTGGTTCAGCCTGCACGGACTGTGTTGTTCTGTAATGTTTTTACTTTCATTATTTTGTCATGCTTTTGGCTTGTGTGATCACCAGATGACATCACTAATGATGCACAGAGTGATGTGTGGTGTGGGAGTGATCCCTACTCCTTTTGTCTGCCCTTTACTCTCAGCGATAAGGATTGTAACTACAGTATAATGCAATTTACAAAGGGTTTATTTTTATTTTTATTTTTTATTCCCTTAGTTTAGCATTATTGCTATAGTGCTCTAGTGCTATACCGGTACAGCAGTAATTCAAATGATTAATATCTCTTATCAGTTCAGAACTATTTCTGCTATAGCGCTACACTGCTATAGCGCTATAGCGCTACACTGCTATAGTGCTGCACTGGTACAGCAGCAATTCAAATGCTTACCATCTCTTGCCAACTCAGCACTATTTCACTTTCTAATCTTTTTTTTAAAGAAGGAATTAAATGAATGGCAAAAGGATGAGAAAGGGAGTGATGAAAGTGGCAGAAAAGAGGGAGGGGGCTGTGCAATGTGTGAAAATTTCTCAGGACAATTAAATCTGTGTGAATCGTGGCAGTGAGTTTAATGTGTTTTAAATTTAAATAGAAATGCAGCACATCTCAATGTACTGGAGGAAGGCCGCGCTTGGCACTCAGCCTGCTCTCCAGGTCTAGCAGTTGACAGACCAGGTCTAAAACAGGATTTAAGACTGAGCAGCACTTCAGACAGAAGAAATACGCAAGTGGAAGACTTCTTCAACGAAGTAGGGCATACGGACATCCTAAAATTGCTTACAGCGATTCTTTAGAATGAGAGCCAGTGTGGTGGAGTGAATAGAGTCCTATAATTAAACTCAGACGAATCTGAGTTCAAATCCTTGCTTGACTGTGAAAACTCACTAGAGCACGTGTGGCCCTGATCCTAGTTACTTTGGAAATCTTATTCGTTTGCAGGCTGTTGTGATTTTAATCTTGGCAACTGCTGTGGTAGGACAGACCCTGTGTTTATCAGATGGGAAAGCCTGATTAATTATTCACTCTATCCTCCTTAGACTTTATCGTGTTTAAACATTAATTTCAGATTCTGGATCTGACTAAGGCATAGTCCAGCTGCAGCACGACCCGAGATGGTGGGATTTGCCGAGGTCTTGAAGGCTGTGGGAGAATTTGGCTGGTTCCAGAAATGGCTGGTGCTCCTCCTTTGCATCCCGAACTTCCTCACTCCTTTCCACATGTTTGGCCAACAGTTTGTGATGACGAAGGTGGCTCATTATTGCAACACCAGCTGGATCCATAGCATTACCCGGAATCTGACCAAAGAGCAGGAGCTGAACCTGACGATTCCCATGAAACCGGATGGATCTCTGTCGGAATGCTTCATGTTTGCGCCCGTGGATGAGGACATTGAATCAATACTAAATTACGGCCTCAATACCACAGTCAAGTGCCAGCAAGGCTGGGTATATCCTGAAGACCTAAAGCCAACATTGTTAACTGAGGTGTGTATATTGCTTTCCTTGCGAGATAAATATGTGCTTGAAACGCATCTTTGAACTACGAGGTCTCTCTCTCTCTCTCTCTCTCTCTCTCTCTCTCTCTCTCTCTCTCTCTCTCTGTGCATGTGTGTGTGTGTGTGAGAGAGAGAGAGAGAGAGAGAGAGAAAGAGAGAGATGCGTGGTGGTTGTATTGTTCTAGACCAATGGTGGCGAACCTTCAGCCCTCCAGATGTTTTGGTCCACAAACTCCCATAGTCCTTTGTCATTGACAATCGAAGCTCAGAATTCTGGGTGCTGTGGTCCAAAACATCTGGAGGGCTGAAGGTTTGCCACCATTGGTCTACAGCAGTGGTTGTCAACCTGTGGGTCCCCAGATGTTCCTGGAGTGCAACTCCCAGAGATCCTGGCCAGCTCAGCCAGTGATGAAGACTTCTGGAGTTGCAGTCCAGGAACATCTGGGGACACACAGGTTGAGGACCACTGGTCTAGAAGACACAAGGAGGCTTTTGCAATATCTCCACCCATTTTTGTAATCATTTTCTTTTTGTGGGGGGAGATCATGGGAAGGATGCAGCAACCCCCCACCCCGAGGGAAAAAGTGTGAAGGCTCCAGACTTCTGGAGTTTTCTCCCCTCTGTTTTAAAAGTTCAGATATGAATGAGCAGTCCCAGGGAGTCCCAGAAGAGGGCGGATAATTTTTAGCTAGGCTCTGTGTGTGTTTGTGTGTGTGAAATCATACTGGAAGGCACTGGTTGTCCTTTGAGCATTCGCTTCCACTGCGAGGGTGCTTGCCTTGTTAGGCAATGTTGTGCATCTATAGTTGTGAAACAAAAGCATAAACAAATATCACAGAGGTCTTGTAAATATTCCGGCTGTCCTGCACTGTTCCTCTTCCTGGAACATCTCACTGTTTGGGTGTGGCTGTGCATAACAATACAAGGCAGTTATGTTTTTGGAATGATCATCCACCCTGTATTTTCTTGGTGCTTCGCGGGGAAAATTGCCCAACTTGATACTCCAGTTTTATTTCTTGCGGGGCCTTTTTCATCTGGCACCCCTTGCTTTACATGGATGGGAAATGTCTAGGAACAGTGGTTCACATGATATTGGTAATCTGAAAAATAGACGATAGGGTTAGTTCTATAATATGGTTTAGTTACTATATGCTGCCTCACTCTATTGTTTTTGAAAGAATTTTTCATTATTCACGGGTTTGAGAGTTGAAAGTTTGAGTCCTGTAAACTGTTCAGTGTAGTGCTTGCACTAACAGGGTAGTATATAAATTGATTGATTGATTGATTGATCGATCGATCAAATGAATGAATGAACGAACGAGTGAACGAGAGAGCAAGCGAACGAAAGATGCTGGAGCTCCCAGGAGTTTAAATGAAAAAGAAGTCACTTTTTCTCTTTTAGTTTAACTTGGTCTGTGATCGAGAAGACTTGGACCAGATCTCCCAGTCGATTTATATGGCCGGCCTTCTCATTGGAGCTCTGGTTCTTGGCCCCTTGAGTGACAGGTAAAGGTAACCTTAAACTCATCATTTAATCTTCCTCCCTTCCTCCCTCCCTGCCTTCTTGCCTATCAAGATTCTAGCCCTTGCGGCTATGAAGATCAAGGCATTTTAAAATACATGGGCAGTACCCGCTGAAAGAACTGGAAATATTTTCCATTGTTGAAGGGAGAGCAGCTTTGATGGCTTATCTCACTCCTGGCATTGAAGGAACAAGGGATGCATAATAGTTGGCTTTGCCCAAAATGTTTCCTGCTGTTCCAGTTGTGCCTTGAAACATCCAGTCACGAGCGTGTGGGCAGCCATTTTCTGGGTGCGTCTGAAAAGCAAACACATGCACCCATTGCTAGGGACAAGGGCGGCACATGACGGTGATTAGAGATGGGCACGACTCAAAAAAATGGTGTTTTGTTTGTCGTTTGGTCATTTAGGGGTCCGTTTCGGTTCGTTTTCGTCTTCGTGACGGTTTTTTGCAAAAAATTTCGTTAGGTAACGAAACGAAAAAACAAAAACAAAAATAAAAAATTGCTGTTTCGTTAGCATTCTTTTTAGTTCAATGCATCTGCTGCAACGAAAATGAAAAACGCGGCAAATTTGGTTGTTTCGTTTTCGTTTTCGTTTCGTTTTTTAAAAAATTTGTTTCGTTTTCGTTGCATAACGAAATGAAAAAACGAAAACGAAAAATCGCTCGTTTCGTGCCCATCTCTAACGGTGATGCTCGCGATCAACTGCTGTGAACCGGGCTGTGGTTGAATTTTTGGAAACGCAAGATTACGGTGGGCAGTTTGGGTCACTATTTCCAGAAGCTCTGCCAGCACAAACCCAGTGCTCGGGTTGATGTCTGGGTCTTGCACAGCCTACAGAAGAGTGGGTGTGTTCATGTGGCAGGGGTCCCAAAGGCTTCTCGTAAGTTTCAAGGCACAGAATAAAACAGCTGTCATTTGTAAGGAAACTTGGCCTTTTGTTAGAGACTGGCAGGACAGTTAAAATGTCTACGCTAGTTGGAGCTCTGAATATGCCCATTTACATTCTTCTGTCAGCATACAGGATTGCTATTTCTTCCAGTAGGCAAAATTAACAACAACAACAACAACAACAACAACAACAACAACAACAACAACAACAACAACAACAACAACAACAACAACAACAACAACAACAACAACAACAACAACAACAACAACAACAACAACAACACTGGGTGCGGTGCCCAAAGACCTAAGCAAGTATCTAGAAGAAATTGGGAGTGGACAAAGTCACCATCAGTCAGATGCAGAAAGCCACCTTACTGGGATCCGCTCGCATAATTCGCCGATACATCACTGAGTCCTAAACGCTTGGGAAGCGTTCAACTAGTGATTGGTAATATAAAATCCAGCGTAGATAGCTGTGTGGTTTAATAATAATAATAATAATAATAATAATAATAATAATAATAATAATAATAATAATAATAATAATAATAATAATGAGTTGCAAAATCTGTCGTTGTGGGTGAACGGAGAATGAAATGAAGTTCTTTCTTGCCCTGAGGCATCAAGATGACCAATCCACACGTTTTAATGCTTCTCCGTTTTCCATTTTACAATTTAAAGTTCATTCTGTGCCATGTCTGTGGCACTTTCCGCATCAACATAGAAATCGGCATACATTTTGTATTCTTCCCTCCTGTCTGATGCATCCTCACATGCAGTTTTAACAAATATGGAGTTTTTGAAAGCAATTTTCTTCAATAAATAATCAGAAAGCACATCTTTTTCATTGTAAAGTAAGAACCATTATCGCTTGCTAACCTTAGAAAGCTTAGCTACAATTAAGGATCCAAGCTGCTTAATCAGGAAAACAAACGGTTTAAATCAACTTGCAGACACAAACACAGTGCAAGGAAAAGAGACAGGCATCAGAGCTCAACTGCAACACAGATTGGAGATCGGAGAGATACGCTCAACAGCTGAGGTGCGGGAGAGAAGGAAAACAAATCAATCAGTTTAAAAATAAACCCCCTGTTCTCAAGAGGGCTGGGTCAAGAGCCCCCTTACCGCTAGGACGAATCGTTTCATTTCCAAAACAAAACAAAATGGCATTTCGTTTCATTTCTTAACAACACACTGTTTGCTGTTTCGTTGTGTAAGGTTTCGTAAGCTTACAAAATGACAAAGGTGCCCATCCCTTCTTCCCACTCCAATGTCACCTCATCATCCCTGGGCTGCTGTGAAGCAGAACTTATGTTCCCACTACCTTTCTTAGAGCGACTACTTTGTAAGCATGTCCCATAGACCGACACATGATGGGTTGTGTTTCTCTCCCGCAGGATTGGCAGTCGGTGGAGTATTTTGCTCACCCTCCTCCTCATGGGTGCCTTTGGTGTCGGGGCAGGCTTTGCGCCCAATTTCTATGCCTACATTGCCATGAGGTTCGTCGTGGGTGCTGCTTTTGCTGGGATGAGCATCAGCATGGCAGCTTTAAGTAAGACACCCAGGTTTGGACCTTGCCGTCTCAAGAAACTTGACTCTCTTAGGTCCGATGTTCTGTTTTTATCCTCCTTTTAATCTTGCTTCCTGATTTAGATTTTTTTTCCCCTGTAGCCACTCTGTGTAAAGGCAGAGCAGTGTGACTTTCCAGGGCAGAAGTGGCCGCGCCATGAAGAAAGAGGGAGAGTGTGACTCGAGGGAGGTCCCTTAGGGGTCACATGAGGCCATTGTTGAGGACAATACAGGTGCTTTTAATATAACCTCCCTTGCAAGGTTATTGTGAGGACAAAGTGAGGGAGAATGAGGTGGACAGTCGTGTATGCTACAGTGAACTCCTAGAAGGAAAAGACGAGTATGAATTAGTTACAATATGACTCCCATATCTGTGCCCAAACGCCATTTTAATAGTGAGCACTATACACAGCACAGTCTATGGCTCCTTCTAGTGGCCAGTTGCAGGAACTTCATCATTAAATATATATATTTCTAGGATTTTAATTTTAATATTTTTCAGACCGTGGATAAGTCAATCCATGGATCCTGGAGATATAGGGGTCCTACTGTAATTATAGAACTTGGTAGGGGTGGTGTAGAGCTTTCAAGAGGCAAGGAATAATGCCTCAATAATCAGGTTCCTCACCTCAGGCATTCTTTGGGGCATGGCATATGGGTGGATTTTTAGAAGGGTTACAGTTTATAAAGACGGATACTCTTCCATCCCTCTTTTCTTTAATTTCCTTTTCATTATGAATGTGAGGGAGTTTGTACATTTTAACAAGTGGTCAATGAAACCAAATTGAAACAAAACTCTGCATCTCTGCAAGGTTCTGTAAGGCATAAAGCAAAATAGTGTGCTGCTTATTTACTGACCCATTCAAGCACTCTACTTATTTAGAAGTAATTATATGACCTACAAATTGCCACCTCTCCCAGCAAGCTGGGTACACATTTTACTGACCTTGGAGGGCTGGAAGGCTGAGTGAACCTTGAGCCTTTTACCTGGAACTGAACACCAGATCATTAGCTGCAGTACATTAACCACTGAGTCACATAAGTATATACACTATAATAATTACTCAACTCAGTATGCATGTGTACATGTGTATATAAGAATGAATTAGATGTGTTAATTGCACATTATAATATGTGTAACCAGTCAAATTCTGTCTAGTATCAGCCAATAGGCACTTAGAGAGTTAACTGTCATATATAAGATAGCATATTCAAAAACTGATAGTTTATTCTTCAATATGTCATATTAGAAAGTAAATTTTTTGAAGGTTTACTATAACTGCATGGTTATTCTTTCAACGGCCGGCATACTCACATGTGTGTATATTAGAAGGGAGAATACCTTTAATGATTTATATTCAATGCTTGTACAAACTCTCAGAAATGTCAACATATTTGAATTTGTTAGGGAACTTCTGTTCCTAGAAGGGAGAGATGTTGTGGTACCTGCCTGCCATTTAACTGTCAACAAAAATGAACTTTTGATTATTATTATTATTATTTTTAAAATGGGTGTATTGGGAAGATGGCTGGCTATCTTAATTCAGCACTGGTTGATTACACAGGGATTCAAAAACAAATTTTAAAGAATTAAATTTTAGAAACCTTGGTTTTGAAAGAATGAAACGGCCAGTTTCTTCCACTCTCAAATTCTTTCCACCCTGAACAAAAACAAATGATAATTTTTGAAAAATCCCAATCTCTGTATTTGTATATCTATCACTACAGAGAGAGCAATCTATATAAGATAGAGTGGAATCCCAGTGACTAGTACGCTGGAGAACAGAGTTCAAATCCCTGCTTCGCCTTGGAAACTCACAAGGGGAGTGGGACTGGTAAAAACTGTTCCTTAAATATCTCACTTACCAATGGAAACCCTACTAGGGTTTCTATAACTCAATTCAGACCTGACAGCTCAACACACACACACACACACACACACACACACACACACACACACACACACACACACACACACACACACACACACACACACACACACTAGACAGACAGATAAATAGATAGATAGATAGATAGGAAGGAAGGAATAGATAGATAGATAGATAGATAGATAGATAGATAGATAGATAGATAGATAGATAGATAGATAGATAGATAGATAGATAGATAGATAGATAGGAAGGAAGGAAGGAAGGAAGAGAGAGATAGATAGATAGATAGATAGATAGATAGATAGATAGATAGATAGATAGATAGATAGATAGATAGATAGATAGATAGGAAGGAAGGAAGGAAGGAAGGAAGGGATGGACGGATGGACGGACGGACAGACAGACACAGACAGACTTGGGTTTCTTATTTAAAGCTGCCATTGCATCAGTAAAAAGTTCTCGTATCTGATAGAAATCTAGTCTCCTCAAGGGGATGATAAGTATTCAGCAGAAGGTGTGCCAGCCAATTCCTTGGATGGCAAGGAACATCTTTATGGATATTTTAGAAACAGAACATTAATTTAAATCTAGGCAAGGGATGAACTCAGGGTCCATTCTCTTCTTTTCTTTAAAAAAAAAAGCAGCTTCTTAAATTAATTTCAACACCAGACCTCAGGTTACTCAGAGACTGACTGTGTTCCATTCCAGTTTCGGAGTGGGTTGGGGCTGCTTATCGGCCCCTGGCCCAGATTATTTCCCACTGCAGCAATGCCCTGGGGCAGATGGCTCTGGGTGGCCTGGCTTACTCCGTTCGCGACTGGAGGCTCTATCAGATTGCCGGCTCGGCTCCCGTGTTTGCTCTCTTTTTCTACATATGGTGAGTGAGTGCGCCCAGGTGAGTGTAATGGCTGATGAACTGGCCCAAACCTTGGAAGGGTTACTTCACAGTAATGAGGGACCTTCCTTATGAGGAAAGGCTAAGGTGTTTGGGGCTCTTTAGTCTGGAAAAAAGGCACCTGAGTGGGAATATGATTGAGATGTACAAAATAATGCAGGGCATGAGTAAAGAGGATAGAGGGGCGCTCTTCTCCCTCTCACAAAATGCCAGAACTAGGGGACATCCACTCAAATTGAGGCTTGGGAGAGTAAGAACAGACAAAATATTTTCTTAATTTTTTTTTTACCCAGCGTGTTGTTAGTCTGTGGAACTCCCTGCCACAGGATGGGGTGAGGGTATCTGGCCTGGATGCCTTCAAAAGGGGATTGGACAGATTCCTGGAGGAAAAGTCCATCACAGGTTACAAACCATGATGGAGATGTGTAATCTCCAGGCTTAAAACTGGTGTACTTCAAGGACCAGATGAAGGGGAGGGGTATCAGGAGACAGAGATCTGGTCTCGTGCACTCCAAGACGCATTTGGTGGGGCCACAATGTGAGATACAGGAAGCTGGACTAGATGGACTTTTGGCCTGATCCAGCGTGGCTCTTATGTTCTGATGTTACTTTGTTTTACTTCCGTTTGTATTGTACAGGCTCCGACCTGAACAGAATCACAAAGACTAAACAAATTTAAAAATGGCACCTTGTATTAAAAAGAATTATTGCATAAGACAGCCTAGAATAAACAATATTGTTTTTGAAAAAAATAGCCTAGAATATCCAATGTAATATCTCCTACATAAATGCATAAACTTCCAACATGACCTTGATACTTTTGGGAATGCCTATCTGACAAGAGAGCGACCCACCCAGTTTGTTAAAAATGCGGGCACCAAAGGAGGCTACTTGATGTTCAGACATGGTCTCCTAAAACTGAGCTTTTATTCTGACAGTTTAGGATTTGCTGAAGTCCCTTTGGTTGGGATGTTATTGGTATTTGTCTGTTCCAATAAATTACAGCTATTCTGGGTTAAAGAATGGGAAGTTTATTTATTTATTTATTTATTTATTTATTTATTTATTTATTTATTTATTTATTTATAGTATTTTTTATCCTGCCTTTCTCCTTGGAAAAGGACCCAAGGAGGCGTACCATAATGAGGGACATCTTACAGTATTAAAAGACAACATTAAAGCTACAAGAGAACACGAGCATTTAAAAAGAGAGTAAAATTCCATGTAATCATGCACGGCAGACCATCCAAACGTTATGAGGGATGGAAACTAACATTGAAAACCTAGTGTCAATGCAATCACACAAGGGGAGATATAAACACAAGTTATAAACACAAAGTCTGTAATCATGTATGGTAGTTTCATATAAAAGACACATAATAGGTAGTCCATCATTCAGGGAAAGCTTGCCTGAAAGGTATTTGCTTGTTCCCCGAAAGACAGCAGAGATGGGGCAGTCCAGGCCTCTAGTGGGAGGGAGTTCCAGAGTCTGGGCACAGCAGCCGAGAAGGCCCTTTCATGGGTTCCCATGAGTTGTGCCTTAGGTTCACCCCTAAGGGGCATATGGCTTGGACTGAAGCCAGATGGAACTGTGGTCTCATTTCCCCCACAGACCTGGAATCCTTCACTTCCACACCAGTTTTAATTCTTCCTTGTACTTCACCCACCCGTTGAATTTCCACCCTGTAAGACAGTGATTCCCATCCTTGGGTGATCCTGGGGTTCTTGGACCGCAGCTGTGCTGGACAGCAAGAACACCTGGATGAACCAAAACTGAGAACCACAGGTGTAAGACATCCCATCTCTTTCTCCTCCTACTTTGCATCCCCCTCCCTCCGATGACCTCCCCGTTCTCCGTGACCCCCCCAATCCTTGTTGCTTTTTCTTGCACAGGAGGAGATAGAGGCAAGGCACTCCTGTAGGTGCCACAGCTGAAGTCTGCAGAATTTGAACTGTTCAGAGGAATTGGGCTTTTTAAGGAGAAAGAAATAGACACGGCTCACGCCTTTGGAATGAACCAGTCTTGGCAGGGGGAACCCTCAGTTCTCAAATAAAGAAAAATAATTCTGAAGTTGGAGAGAAATGGAAGGGATCAGTCTGAGCCTCCTCTAGCAGCAGGTTGGATCCACCAAACAAATGTGGATAAATGAGCAGTGGAACCACCCCTTTAGGATGAGTGGATGAGCTCTTTATTAGAGATGGGCACAAACTGGTTCGTTCCGGTTTGTGCCAGTTCGTAAAGGCATTAGCACAGGTGCCACTGCTCCCAACCCCAGACTGCTTAACCAATCAGCAACTCACTGGGACCGCCTTGCTTGCTTTTTCACTTCATTGGCTAATCTCCCAGTCACAGGCAAGAGTACAGAGTACTCTGCCCTGCCCTTTTGTTGGGAGATCAGCCAAGAGAAGCCTGAGATGTTGCCGGAGTTGGAAGATCAGCCGAGGAGGTGGAGGGCGCAAGCACGCTGCGTCTGGGTGAGTGGCAGACTGAGCCAGAGGAAGTGGGACAGGGGAGCAGTAGCACCTGTCCTGCCGCCTTTACGAACTGGGATGCACTGGTTCGTGCCCATCTGTAGCTCTTATCTATGTTTGCTCCTTCCCAAATGAATTAATCTTCCCTATTTATTGAATGTTGATACTTTGTAGGGTCCTTCCCAGTTCTGCTCGATGGCTTGTCACAAAAGGGAAAACCGAGGAAGCGAAGAAGGTGCTTTTAAAGGCAGCCGCCATCAACAAGCGCACCGTCCCAAAGGAGCTTCTTGATCAGGTGATTAAAGGACAACATTTCTATTGCTCATTTGTGGTGCAGAATTAAGAGATGGCTTCTTCACCTTGTTAGTGATCACGATGCAACTTGTTTATATGTCTGCTACCCGATACAGGAATTAATTACAAGCAACTTCTTATCATTTGGAACCAGATCCTTCTAAACCAGTGTTGGCGAGCCTATGGCATGGGTGCCAAAGGTGGCCCTCGGAGCCCTTTCTGTGGGGCATCTGACATCGCCCCTTCACAGGCACCTGTATTCAGGTTAAATTGCTGTATTGGCACTTTGCGAAAAATTAGTGGGTTTTGAATCGCTGCTTGGGCACTCAGTCTCCAAGCCCTCGATCAGGAACATATCCTGATGTTTAGTAGAGATGGGGACGAATCATTAAAAATTGTGATTCATGTTTTTGATTCGTGATTCATCAAGGTCAACAAATCCAAAAACATGAATGTACTTTTCTGACAAACTCATGAATCAAGTTTGGTGAAGATTGGGTTTCAGACATCTGAGTTATATACCCATAAAATGTGCCTCCCCCCCATGAAAGTTCTCTTTAGCTAACCCCATCTTCTCCATACTTGGAGGGATTGTAGAGGAAGCTTCTCTGCAAGTTTGGTGTCTAGGTACTTGGAGGGAACCTTCCCAGGGGTGCTCTTTGGGGCTGCATTACTCAACTATCATAAACCCAATCTTCCCCAAACCCGGAAAGGTTATAAAGAAGAGCCAGGGGAAACTTCCCTGTAAATTTGGTGACTGTGACAAAACCCTGGAAACAGGAGTAATGAATATACAAATCATCAGCCAATCCCAGCAGGAGGGCAGGGAATTGATATGATATAAAAAGGGTGGAGCCTAGTCAGTTGAAGCAATTCAATTCAGTTGAGTTCAGTTGAGAGCTAAGAGTGCTGGGGGAGAGAGCACTGCTCTGTGAGAGTTCTGTCAGGCAGTGAGGGCTATACTGTTTACTAGTTATTAAAGACAGGGGGGCTAGAAGAGTTGATGAAATCTATTATATGTTAAAGGCAACGCATACCACCCTCAGAGATTGTTATATTTATTATTTTCTCAATAAACTTTGTCATTATTTTATATTATACATCTGAGTCTGTCCCAATTCATGAGGTGACGTTTTTAAAAGGTGGCAGCATTACCAAGTGAATAAAAGGTGGCAGCATTACCATTTCCATCACAATTACACGTGTAAAAGGGAGGTGTCGTCACAATTTGGTGGCACAGCAGTGGGATGTCGAAATAAACCCGGTTGTGCCTTTGAAAACTCAGTCTGTGAAAGAGGTGACATCACAGTGACTCTAGTTGTATTGAAGGCCATGTTATTGCCCAATCATTCAATGAATCATAAATTCATAAAAATTCATCGATTCATATTCATTGGAGGTACCAATCTGTATGAATACGAATTGACAAATTAGCAATTTTTGAATGAATTTAGCAATGTGTCTTTTGGTCCGTGCCCATCTCTAATATTTAGTCTTCTGTCTTCTGCGTATCTTGAAGTTGGCTCCAGAAGAGAAGGTGCAATCAGGGACCATCCTGGATCTTTTCAAGAAGCCACACTTACGGCGTATGACTTTAATCATGGCCCTGGGTCTGGTGAGTCTTACGATAATTCAGCAGTAAGTATTCAAACAACCAAGCGTGCAGACGTTTCTGAGCAAACATGCCGAAGAGCATTTGTTTATTTTGTGAATCAAATAAACACTATGAATGGAGAAAATCTGCATCATTTCTCTTGCTTTACACAATTAATCTGCATTTTTCTTCTGATTGTTTTGTATACGTCACTTGGCATTTCTCAATTTGGGCAGAAGCCATGAGCTAAAAGTAAGGCATACTAAGCAAAGCAATGCTGCTTATATATCATCCCATAGTGCTTAAAGTACTCTTGGATGGTTTATAATTTAAATATGATGGTTTTACATTGTCCCCACCCCAAGCCAGCTGGATACTTGATTTACTGAACTGAGAAAGATGGAAAGATAAGTCAAGTTCAAGCTGGCTACCCACAAGATTTTGCCACAGAGATGATAGGAACGTAGTCTTTGCCACGTGAAATGAAAACCACGATTGTCCGAAATCTGGCCCTTTCCTAGCTCAGGAGGGGTTAATGCTGGAATCAGGCACGTCCAAACTTCGGCCCTCCTGATGTTTTGGACCACAACTCCCAGAATTCCATGCCTGTATTTCCAATGGCAAAGGACTGTGGGAGTTGTGGTCCAAAACATCTGGAGGGCCAAAGTTTGGACATGCCTGCTGGAAATGAATAAATGAAAACGAGGTGGAAATCAAGCTATGTTCTTTGCGTTCAGGTTCGCAGACAGCCTTGTGTACTACGGGGTGAGCCTCCATGTTGGGGACTTTGGCTTGGACATCTACATGACCCAGGTCATCTTCGGAGCAGTCGAGATACCATCTCGGATGTCCTGCATCTTTTTGCTCCAGTGGATGGGAAGGAAGAAATGTCAAGCCGTGTGGCTGCTCCTGGGTGGAGTCACGTGTTTGCTCATCCCTGCCATTCCAGAAGGTACACAAAGGAGCGGTGAAAGGAGATACCTGTGATTGGAAATCCTGTAGGCCAGGCATGTCCAAACTTCGGCCCTCCAGATGCTTTGGACCACAACTCCCACAGTCCTTTGCCATTGGAAATGCAGGCTTGGAATTCTAGGAGTTGTGGTCCAAAACATCAGGAGGGCCGAAGTTTGGACGTGCCTGCTGTAGGCTGTGTGTGGGCACTCACAAATTTATACACATTTGGAAGGGATGCCAGTGTTGGTTCTGGGCTTGTGGATTCTTCCCCCCCCCTCTTCTTCCGGAGTTGGAGGGAGATGTCTGGAAGGATTCCCTTCCAGTTTAGATCAGCCGCTGCTTCTGAGGATGCATCTAAGGCCAGGCAAACTGAGGTTACTCTTCATCATGGCTTGTTGGCAGAAGCCAACTGGAAACCACAGTTTGTGGAGCAGGATGGTGTCAAGAAATTGCAGTTGAAATGAAGCACACTTTAGAATCACTGAATCACGGGGCTGGGGGGGGGCTGATAAGGCCATCTATTCCCACCTCCTATCCAGATCTGACAGATGGTGGTCCAGTTTAGGATTTGGAATGACACAGAAGCTAGAGGAGACAAAAGGAAGAAGGAAAAAACACAGAAGGGCAGCCAGGGAGTTACTCCATCTGTGTATCTCACCCAGGATCACCTACTCTTCTGGATAACATCACTCCAGGGTCTAAACCCTGCTATATGAAGCTGTAATTTTGCAAAGTTTGGTGCCCCCCCACCAAGGCCCACTCTTTCCTTAAATGGCATCAAAGACTATCATGATCCTACATACATTTTGGCATGACAAGACCCCTGGATACCTAAAAGGCCACAGAGAACATTTCAGAAGGTATTTTGAGCTTTGAAAGGCGAGTGGTTTAGGGAGCTGGGAATGTTTAGCCTTACAAAAAGAAGATGGAGAGGGGAGATGATAGCTATGTTTAAATACTTGAGGATGTCACATTGAAGAAAGGATTGGTTTGTTTTCCATGGCTTCAGAGACTAGGACGCAGGGCAATGGTCTCAAACTACAGGAAAAGAGATTCCATTTGAACATTAGGAAGAACTTCATGACAGTTAGAGCTGTTCAGCAGTGGAATGTGCTGCCACGGAGGGTGGTGGAGCCTCCTTCTTTGGAGGTTTTTAAGCAGAGGCTGGATGGCCATCTGTCGGGAGTCTTATGATGGGGGTTCCTGCATGGCAGGATGTTGGACTGGATGGCCCTTGAGGTCTCTTCCAACTCTATGATTCTATGATTCTATGATTCTATGATTCTATGCTTTTCACCCCCTGAAACCTTTAACCTCGCTAATTCTCTCTCTTTTTATTTTGTCTAGGTTACCCTGTCATTGTGACAACACTGGCTGTGATTGGGAAGTCTGCCCTGGCAGCTTCCTTTACAACTAGCTACGTCTTCTCTTCAGAGGTATTCCCCACAGTTGTCAGGTAAGAATTGCTTTGTAATCAAATTGTACCGAGGCTTAGAAATGGGCAGGGCATGTCTACACTGGCAGAATAGCTTGCACTTTGGATCGTTTGTGGTGTTAGATTTATGGCGTCGACATCTGGCATGATCCATCCTGCCCCATTTAAGATCTGGCCCGCTCCTTTTTAGCATAACGAGGAGTACAGTCTTTGGGTCACAGTTGGGAGTCTGCACCAAAGCAGAGCTCTGGGCAGTGTTATATGAAGTGACAACATTGTATTTTCTGGGTTCTGCCATTGAAAAAAAATTATGGAGAAACTCACCCTACCATGACTTTTATTTTCATCTGCTCTACCGTTTTGATTTTTGAAATATATTTTCCTATTGATGTAGCGCTATACTAGATAAATGTGATTCATTGGCAATATTATAATGATCAGTAGAGATGGGCACGACTCAAAAAATGGTGTTTCGTTTGTCGTTTGTTGTTTAGGGGGTCCGTTTTGGTTCGTTTTCGTTTTTCGTGAATGTTTTGCAAAAAATTTCGTTTTAGTTTTGTTACATAACGAAATGAAAAAACAAAAACAAAAATGAAAAATTACTGTTTCGTTAGCATTCATTACAGTTCAATGTATTGGCTGCAATGAAAACGAAACGCACGACAATATTTCTGTTGTTTCGTTTCATTTTGTTTCATTTTGGAGACAAAATTCGTTTTTTGTTTCGTTACGTAACGAGACAAAAAACGAAAACGAAAACAAAAAATTGCTCGTTTCGTGCCCATCTCTAATGACCAGTGTTGGCGAATCTATGGCACGGATGCCAAAGGTGGCACATGGAGCCCTTTCTGTGGGCATGCAACATCGCCCCCTGACAGCCACGGCATGCCACTGTGTAGCACTCCATGCTACCCTTCGGAAAAGCGAGGATCGAAGAACAGGGGTGCATCATTTGCGTCTTGGTTGTGGTTGTGGTTGTGATTTCGACTTATATACCATCCTGTAGTGTCAAAGCACGCTCTAGGCAATTTATAACCCAATTATGCAAGCAACAATTTGGTTCCCAGTGAGTCAGGTGCTCATTTTGCTGACCTCGGAAGGACGGAAGGCTGAGTCTCCTTTGAGCTGGTGGTCTAAATCCACTGGGATTGAACTCAGATCATGAGCAGAGTCTGGATTGCAGTGCTGTACTTTAACCACAGTGTGTTTGAAGTCCCTGTATCTTAATATTCTGTTGGGATTGAACTCGGGTCATGAGCAGAGTCTGGATTGCAGTACTGCAGTTAAACCATGGTGTGCTTGAAGTCTCTGTGTCATGATATTCCTTTCGAAAAACAAAAGAGAGTGATGTCCCAGGTGCTTGCAGCATCTCCTCCCAGAAGACCTATAAGAGGTTATGGGATTGTAGTTTAGCAACACCTGGAGGCTGAAAGGCTCCCCATCTAGCTTTCGCTTGTGGTTTCCATGGGTAGACGAAAAGGCTGCAGGGGCTCCTTCCCCTGCCAGAGAACTTCCTGGTGTTTGACTACTTCTTCTTGTGCTTCTTCCACCAGGCAAACCGGCTTAGGATTGTGTTCCACAGCGGCTCGAGTGGCAGGCATCCTCTCCCCGCTGGTGGGCCTCCTGAACAAGGTCCATCCTGCTATCCCCATGGCCCTACTGGGCAGCACGGGAGTGCTTGGGGGAGCCCTCTGCTTCCTCCTGCCAGAGACACGGAACAAAGATCTGCAGGATGATACAAGCCAGAGGTGAGGCAGGGGATGCGGGGCTAAACTCAGCACCGGGCTGTTGCTTGGCTTTCAACGCAAGGCAGGTTTTTCTCCAGTTTGCAACATCTGAGCTGTCCATAAATCAGCTCAAGAGGGTTCCCCAGCCTTCCTGATTCAGGCTGCAGAAGACGCACAATGGTCTAAGGCTGCTTTTACACGACCCCTAAAATCCGCTGCAAAATGCTCGCAGATGCGGAGCATAAAATTGTTTTCCCACCAGCAGCGGACTTTAAAAAAAATAAAGTATGACCATGCACACTTAAGCAAGCCCCAGCGCATTTTACAAGTACCTGGTCGGGAGGAGGTAAAATCCTTGTTGCTGTTCCTTGTTGCTGTTTTAAAGCATTGCATGCCTGGCCCTCCTCCGCTTTTTGTTTTTTTGTTTTTTGTTGGGTCTCCCACCCCTTTTAACAGACAGGAATCCTAAGGGGCTGGAACAATTAGGCAGGTGGAAGTGAGCCTGCATTTTTTTCTCTCTCCCCTCACCGCAGACAGAAGCAATAGAATTGGAGTGCGAGAGGTGGGGACACAGGAAGCAGAACAAAAACCATGTTTGGGGGGGATCTGCATTTAAATTGTCAGCAGATTTTAGGAGTCGTGTAAAAGCAGCCTAAAATGCTTAGATTAGGGGCCCAAGCAAATGTTAAAGGAAAGGCCTATTTTCTCCTCTAATAATATGATTCCCACACACATGCATTTTTTTCCCCAGTGTGATCTTCCAGTGCCTGAGGCATGGGACATGCAAACTAGTCCCCCCATTAACTCATTCCAAAAGAAGAGGAAACTAATGTGCCAAATCCTGGCTGGGGCAATTCCAGTTAAAACAGTTTAATCTTTTAAAGGAGCACTGTTTCAAGATAGGGAATCAGTGTACCCTTTGATGCACTAGCAGGTGTTGACACAGGAAAAATGCTAGGGGGAGGGATAAGCAACCTCAATAACCCCACATTGCCAAGTGTCAATGAGCAGAAAGCGGTGGATTTGTCAAGGGGGTGGGGTATCTAGGAAGAAAGCGTGGCCAGCCGTCTAGGCAACAGCCTAGAAGCACTTCGTTCTGCAACTTTTTGTTGCAGGTTTCAATGAATGAAAAGAAAAGAGTGATGACATCTTTTTAAAAAACTCTCGAGTTCCACTCAGAATTTTGAAAAGGCATTTAATAAAAGAATGCAACTCCCAGAATTCTCTAACCAACATAGCTATTGAATAGGGCAGGGCTGTCCAACTTTGAACAGGCCAAGGTCTACTTTTTCCGGCCCAAAGTGCCTGAGGGCTACTACACTAAAACCTCTACTTATGAATTTTATTTGTTCATGAGCACATGCTCATAAGTAAAAAATGTGTAAGTAGAGCAGAGGTTTCCAATAGGAATGCATTGAAAATCAATTAATCCGTTTTGGAGGGAACAGATTTCAATGCATTCCTATAGGAAGGCTGCCCATGCACATGCTTCCCTTGCACCCGCTTGAGCCAGTGTGGTCGGGTACAAGAGGAGCAAGATGGCCGGTGGGCTACTTTTGAACCCTTTGTGGGCTACCGGTAGCCCACGGCCTACCTGTTGTGCAGGCTTAGAATAGGGCATTCTGGGAATTTTGGTCCAAAAAAAGCACCTTTTTTCCGAAAAAGTGCATTCTGGTTGTAAGCCATCCACATTTTGAGTAAGTTCGTCCACATAAATAACAATTTGTTCTATTACACAGTCTTTAAAAAAAGGGAAACGGGGTGTCTGGTTTGTTAACATATCTTGCAACTGAAGCCAAGGCGGGACAGATCATAGAACCATAGAGTTGGAATCATAGAGATGTTTGCTTATTAAATGGATCCGACATTGCAGGTGGAGAAGAGACTGTAGGGGTGGGACCCTGGTCGCAGGGCATATTAGATCCATGAAAAGATCCATACCATCTGTAGGATTTGGGAAAGCATGAATGACATGGCCAAGACCCTAAATTCTGGAGCATTTTAAATAATCAATACTTCCTTGTGTTTATTACACGTTAGTGAGCTGCTGAAGGGTGGAATCCGCACATGCAAAAAACGTATAGGATTTTTGGTTAGGTTCTTTTACTATTACATAAGGATCAATAACACGGGATCCATTTATCTGCTGCCTGAAAATGCTATATAGAAACTTCAGAAATGCATATTTCTATGTATTACCAGGGTGTATTTACCAGAACTGACCACTAAAGGGAGCCAGAGACCATGCAATGCACAGCACTCAATACAGTACTTCCTGATTCTTTTCTGACATCAGTGTGTTTGGTTTGGGGGGATAGAGCTTGGAATCAATTCTGATATTGTGGTCCTCCCTTGCTATTCAAATGATAACCAGCCACAATGCCCACATAGCTCTGTATTTATTTATTTGATGGCCCTGGTGGAAATGACGGTTGTTTGTAGGGGGAAGGCTAGATGAATTTACTGGGTGAGAACAGGGCTCATTTTGTGTACTCTTTGACGAGGATTTAACCTTTCCCTTAGGTCCAACAAGGCTGTCAACATTAGCTTTGAGAAGCAACCGGTAGAAAAGAAAGAAGATGCCCAGATGACAGAAGCCACCAAGGCGACACGCCTCTAGCAAAGCCCCTTTGGATTCTAAAGGAATGATGGGACATGTAGTTTTCTCAGGAAGGGATCTCACTTGGGAAATGTTCTTGACTTCATGTTCTGTGATGCTCTAGATTGGTGGTCTCCAACCTTGGGTTTCCAGATGTTCTTGGACTAGAATTCCCATAAATCCTGGCTATCCAAGAATATCTGGGGACTAAAGGCTGAGTCCTACATCACCCACCTCCGGGCTCTGATTTCTTTATCAATTATGTAGTCCAGTATGTCTGGACTATCCAGAAAAGCCCTGTTCCACTATTTCTTAACCATTTATTGTGTCTCTACACACACACACACACACACACACACACACACACACACACACATGCCATCGTTCCTCACTGTTGGACAGTGCTATCTGGGGTGGATCCACACCAAAGACAAACAGCATCTAACAGTCCAGAGACCCCTCATTTCCCCTGCCGGGGTACTGCAGTGCTGGGTGATTTGTAACAGGCCTAATGTAGCTACAAATATGTTTATCTCCCAAGAGTGAAGAAGAAGAAGAAAGAAGAAGGAGTAGAAGACCAAACAATCAGAGCCAAAGATTGAGGATCTGTGCATCATTGTACTGTATTTTTATTCTATGTTATATTCTCATGTGTTCACTCTATTGATCCATTTTCCACGTCAGTCGTGTTATAATGCACAAATTCTGCTTTGGAGGTTTTTAGGCAGAGGCTGGATGGCCACCTGTCAGAAATACTGTGATAGGGGTTCCTGCATGGCAGGGGGTTGGACCGGATGGCCCTCGAGGTGTCTTGCAACTCTAGGATTCTATCATTCTGTGACTAAATGAACCTTCACATGAGGAAACCCACTTGGTCAATAACATCTGGAACACCCCTTTCTTAACAAAACCCCACCTCCAACACTGTCTCTCTGTGTAGTATTGCTGTACAAAAAGAATAAAAAACAATGGTTAAGGGAGTCCTACATTGCTCAGAGAAGCCATTTGCTAGATGGGTGGTATAAAAACCAACCAACCAACCAAATAAATAAATAAATTCTTCATCTTTTTCTTAGCATTCGTCCCACTTGGTGGTGGGGTCCGCTTAAATAAATACTGTAAATAAATAAATAAATAGTCCTGGAGCACATGCTACATACATGCCCTGGACCTATTTCATCCATGATAGGTAAGCTCCATGCTGGTTTCTGTTGTTACTAATTCCTATGAATAAATCTTGGCCAAAATAAATTTAATTGAGCCCTTTCCCATCTTGTGAAGTGTAATTTTGGACACAGGGAAAGGAGAGGAAATTGAAGCCTTCAACTCCAGTCAGGGTTAGAGAAAGTAATTTCCTTTTTGGAGACTACGGTTCGTAGAAGTTTATTTCATTTCCCAAGCAAGGGCGGAGGCAACCAGGATGCAATAAATAGGTTGTTATGTCCAATTTGTTAATTGGTTTAGGCAGCGATATAATGAGAAGGCAGTCGGGTGAGGGAAATGGACCAGGGAAAGCAACACACATATTGTGAGAGAAACAGCCTTCTTGTTATGAACTCTTCTAAAGCTCCAGAGATCGGAATGGATTAGGTTAGCAAGTCATGCCCTTTAAAAAAGAACCGTTAGGATTCTGGATTATAAACAATATTTTTATGTTTTCTGACCCCTACACTGATTTTTCATGCATTCCTGATTCCAAATAAAATCTCTTTTTGGAAAAAGGTCTTCTCCTCATGTGATCTCTTAAAACAAATTTGCTAAAAAATAAAATTATTTTATTATATGCCAAGATTAAAAGGTCCTTCACACTTGTCATTCAATGTGAATTTATTGCAGAATGTTAAAATATTTTCTGGACTGACAGGGTAATCAGGTAAGAAGTACTAAAGCGCACAAATACAGATCAAAAGACCATTACAAATAGTCACACAATGAAGTAAAAATGACCACAGCTTGTCATTCAGGGTAAAATAAATGCAAAAAGAAGTACAGGAAGAATTTAAAAATACAGAAGTAGAGAAAGGAAGATAACTTTTTGCTAAAGAAGCTGGGGAAGTGATTGGATGCAACAAACTGCCAGATAGCGTAGTGCAGAGGTGTCCAAACTTTTTGTAAGGAGGTACTGATTTGGTGGCTGAGAATGTGGGGGGGGGGCAGCCCCCACTGGCCCCTTGCAAGCCACACCCACTGACCTGTTCTTACAAAAAGTTTGGACACCCCTGTGTTAGGGCATGAATAAAAGTCAGAGTTTTTCCTTAACTGGGCTTCCCTGGTTGCTTGCGCGGAACAGCTAAGAGGAGCCGGGTGTATCTGTGTCCTGCTAGGTTTAAGACAAGGTAGTCCGCACATGGCCCGGGGGGGGGGGGCTGACACGTCTTTTGCCAGCTGATAGATCCTCATGGGGGGCACCGGCCAGCGGTGGAGGGTTCGTGCCTGCAGTGCTTACCAGCTGTTTTGTGACCGCCCATCGCCTGACCTCCTTGTTCCCTCGCCACCCCCGTGCACTCACAGCAGCTGGTGACCTGCCTGTGGCATTGTGTCACCTCCCCCTGTGCCTCCATTTCCCTCGCGGTGGCTGGTGGCCCGCCAATGGCCATTTCCCCCGATGCTGTTGTTCCCGCGGACAGCATCGCACCTCCTCCTCTTGCATCTCCTTAGTCCACCCACTGGTGAGGACCTAGTGTAGCATCACACTGCCTCTCCCCAACTCCGTTTGCCTCACAGCGGTTGGAGTCCTGCCGATGGCATCACGTGGCCTTCCCCCACGCCTCCTTAGTCAACAGTGAGAGAAATGGAGGTGGGGAGAAGCGGCAAGATACCACGCTAGGCCCCCACCAGCTGGTGGACTAAGGTGTGGTGGTGGCATTGGCGGTGCAATGCTGTTGGCAGGCCACCAGTCACTGTGAGGGAAATGGAGGTGCAGGAGGAGGTGGCGTGATGCAGTGGGTGGACTGCCAGTGGCTTTGACCACACGGGTGGTGAGGGAACAAAGAGGTTGGGTGATGGGCGGCCACAAAATGGCCGGTAATCAAGCACCACAGGCAACACCCCCCCCCCGCCGCTCGCCTGGTACCCCCCCATGCGGATCTATCAGCTGGCAATGGACACGTCGGGAGGTCTTAAACCTGGGAGGACACTGATGCTCCCGTTCTGTCAGCTGTTCTGCACAGGCGACTGGGGAAGGCTTCTAGTCCCACTCTAGGCTGCAGCAGGAGTCACGGCATTCATGTGGTCACCTCGGGCCTGCTTGCTAAGGGCCCGGACGTGGATGAAATGCTCCTTGCTGCCAGCCAAAGAGAAAAGAGGGTCCCTGCTTTAAGTGCAGGCCCTTTGCCCAAACCCGCTCATGCATGTCACGATGTTTGGGGCGGCCGGTCTGGCGATGCTTTGCCCAAGGGGTGGAGAGAGGGAACGGGCCAACCAGCTGCGGGCCAATCAAAATGGTCTGATGAGCCGGATCTGGCTCGCAGGCCGGACTTTGGACATCGCTGGCTTAGTGGCTTAGGCTTCTGGCTGCACAACCAGAGGTTGGGAGTTCAATTCCCCACAGTGTCTCCTTGGGAGGGGCAGGACTTGAGGATCCAGAGGGTCCCTTTCTGCTTTGCAGTTCTAAGAGGATGTTGTTGTTGATGATGATGAAAACATAACTGTTTAGAGTGGCAGCACCTTAAGTCAAGGTACACACAATCCACATCCAACCCTTAACAAGAGAGGAACAGTACAAAGCATCCATTCATATATACAGAGGACACCCATTAATATCAGCCAGGTTGATGTTATGGAAGATGCAAGATGCTCTCTTTAGCTAGGAGTGGATCTTCCTGGGGTCTTCCCATTGCAACTTCTCTATTTTCAGCCTTGCTCTGGATGGTGTCTCTAAGGAGCTCTGGTATTGGCTGTAGGGATGCAGGGCAGGAAGGGGAGTCGTCCCCTCTGGTAGGGTAACTGTCAATCGTAGCTGGTTCACCATGGAGACCCAGACCATAAATGTTACCTGTACTGAATGGAAAGCAGAATTGTGGGTCACTGTGCTGAAACCACGGATAATTTCCTCCTGTATCTGGAAGAGGACTGTCTTTACGAACACAGTCATTTCTGATCAATGGAGGGCCTCCAAATGCTAAAAACTGGCATGGCTCATTTATCTGCAAGGGGTTCTCCAATAAACTTAAACCAAGGCATAGTTTTTCTCCTGCTGGACCTTCTGTGCCCAGGTGAGGGTCGTGCTGTGAGTCTCTTTCCTGTGACTTCACTGCTCCCACAGAAAATAAAGTCTGATGATCTTGGTCTAACAGCAGAAAGTCATTTTCTCCTGAAGGGCTTAATAAAGACCCATTTCCAGCCTTTAATTCTACATCACAACCTTCCACACCAGGAAAGTTTTTGAAACCTTGACTGTCACGCTCACCTCTAGAGGCATCATTTATGTTTGAGCTTATTCCCACTGGGGAGTTTAGTTTGGAGGTTAGTCCTACTGAGGACTTTGTTGGCTGCGGTGGCAATGTTTTACCCTGAGCTGCTGCATCGTTATGGGGCTCGTCCAACAATAAGGATCCGGCGTGGTTCCTGAGTGGAGGTTCCCTCTTCCAACCAGATGGTTTGGGTTCTTCTTTGCCGGTTGTCCCTGAGAAAACGAGCCTTGAAAAATCTGTTCTCAGCTCCGTAGGAAATGCATCAACATGGAGGGCTTTATTGCTGTCAGAGGATGGGAAGCTTTCTCTTTGCCTGTCTTTTGAGTTTTCCCCACCTTCTGAATCTTGTGGGGCTGCTTCTGACTTGGTCATGGGCATTCTGATTTCTGGGACTTCAGCTTCCTTGGAGGTGCCAGGGTTGGCTAGGTTTGAGGAGCACACCGCCTGTGGTGGACTGTCTTCACATGCTTCTACTGAAGGCTGGGAGGCTGCTCTCCTGGACTCTTCCTTTTCATTCTTGTCTTTATCTGAGGAGTAGCCAAACAAAGTGGCCAAAGCAGAGTGAGTCTTCGGCCTTTTCTTAGACTTCGTTGCTGGTGGCTCTCTGGGAGTGCTGCCCTGCATTTTAGAAGCAAAGATACCAGGGGAAAGTCTGCTTTCTTTCTTCAGTGGGCGCTTTCTGGGAGAGTCATCTGTGGTGGTGTTACTGCAGGCGGTCTGTAGAGATGAGCTACCATCAGCTGGCGTCCTCATAACTACCTTTACATCTTCTGTCACTTGATATTCAGTCAAATAGGGGATCTCACAGGAGTCGGATGTTTTTGGCTCTTTGGCTGGAGGTGGGACAACCTGACAGAGAGCCCCTCCAGATACATCTTGGCGTGGTTTAATCTGAGTATTATTTCCACTGCAAACATTTCTCGGTAACCCTCCATTCGTGCCAGCTATTCTTATTGCTTCTGGGTTTTCGGAAGTAGTTGGTGGTGCGTTGCAGGGTGGATGTATGCCTTGCAGATCATTTCTAGTGAAAATGCTCGTGTTTCCTGGGCTGCCTCCTTCTGAGCACGATCCTGAACAGGCACCTTCCAGCTCTACTTCCGCTGCTGCTAAACAGGCACCCCTCCTGTCAGGTTTGGTGGCTACTAGAGATGCCTCATCAGAAAGGCCGTTTAAAATCTCAGTGCTCTCTGAATTTCTCCCTGTCTGCTTTTCTTTCTCCTTGTTAACATCTGGCTCCTCACCGTGGGTTCTAGGATAAATTTGGTTTCCGGTTCTTTCCAGGCTTTTTGAATAAAACATTTCTGTTTCTTCGTTCCTTCCTGACAAAGCCTGCTGGCTTCCTTGAGCAGTGGAATATATGCTCACGGAATCTGGAGAGGAAGCTAATCTTTGGCCATTCGTACTCTCAAGTAGACCTCCTGATGCTTCAGGTTCCATCTGGCTGTAGCCTCCCTTTGGTTCAAAGTCGTTGGGACTTAATATCTTATCTTCTTCAGGCTCTGGATTTCTTACTGTGTTGCATTGGTTTGTTTCCGGACACTTCTGCCTATTCTCTGTCAATGCCACCCCAGGTAGGCACTTCCTGGTGTCAGGAAGAAGAGGTCCAGCCCTTCTCACCACCTGCTTTGCATCACTTTTACCATCTCTTTTAGCTTTGCTGCTGGGAGAGCTACTAAATTTCCCCTCCAAAGCAGCACCTACGAAACCAGAACCATCGGCGACAGCAACGTCTGCACTGGCTAAACGATCTCCTTTTGTGCTTCTAAGAGGTTCTGAATGGGAAAGAAATGGACTGAAAGAGGAATGCTTAGGAGTGATTGGTGCTAAGGGTGGGACTGTAGGAGCTTTCTCCTTTGATCTGAGCTGATTGTGTTGGAACATCTTGACTTTTTCGGATACGCTCTGCCCTTCTTTTCTCATTCGATCACCATGGGTGTTTTTGGCCATGACCAACTGCCTCTTTTCTGACATATCTAAGTTTCTGTTCCCATCCAATCTTCTAATCTGGTGTAACACATCCTCCCCTCTTTTTGGAAATCTAGGCAATTGTTTATTTTCTACTTGAGCAGATTTATCTCCTATTGGTTTGTCATCCAGGACCTTGTGGGAACTCCTCTCTACTTTATTCCAGCTGTGTAGGATCACCCTAGCTTCTGGCGGCAGCTTCTTGGTTCTTTCTGGGCTCCATGTGGCATCTCCAGTGGCTTTATTTAAAGGTGGCCAGGTAGTTTTGGGCTGATTCCACGGAGCTGTCTCATTTCCTTGTGATTGTGTTTGTGCACCTTCTGGATATATGAGAAAACGACTCGGCTGTATTTTCTCACTGCGCAGAATCTTTCCCACCTGATTATTTCCATTCTTTGGGATCAGCCCATGGTTCTCCAGCACTCCTCCTTTTTGCTGGTGGTGTTTTAAAACATGGATGGTGTTTTCCTCTTGGTTCCTACCCTTGACTTCTGAAACCAGCTTGGAGTGGACTTTGCAGTAGAATTCCCCACTGGAGATTGCGTAGTTGAGCAGACTGCAAAATGCAGATAAGACACAATGATATTAATTACCTCCAGTTCTACAGAGCCTGGAACTTAACAAGATGTTTACTTGAATTAATGGCCCTCCTCCTAACTTTTAATTCTGGTTTGAGAAGAGCTGTAACTCAGTGGGAAAGTGCTTGGTTTGCAGGTGGAAAGGGTGTGATCAGACAGCTGTAAAGAGATGCACCTGATCACACAGGAGAGGTTTGCTTGAACAGGTCTCTCTTAAAGTGACCTTCCTGTGACTTAGGGCCTTTTCACACACACGACCCCTAAACTCCGCAGCAAATGGCTCCCAGCTCCGGAGCTTAAAATTATTTCCCCACCAGCTCCGGAGTTTACAGATAATTAAGTGCGACCACGCCCACCCAAGCGTGTCCCAGCGCACTTTTCAGGTACCTGCTCTCCGGAGGTGAAAATTCCTGATGCGGATATAACAGTAGTGACTGCCGGGCTCTCCTTGCTTCTGTTTGTTCTTTTTTTGCCCCCCGCCCCTTTAAGAGATCTGAATGCAGTGCTGGGACAGCAGAACGGAGGTGAGCGGCATTCTTTTCTTCCTTTTTTTCTCCCTCCCCTCATGCAGCCAGCAGCCAGGAGTGCGGAGGGGGTGGGAATGCAGAAACAGCGACAAACCCCTATGATCTCTGGTCCGAATTTAAGTGGCCAGCGGATCTTAGGGGTCATGTGAAAAGGCCCTTAGAATCACTCCAACCCAGCTCCAAAAAACAGAGACCTTACTGCTGAATCAAAAAAGAGTCCAGCTTGGTGATGGATCAAGGCTGAGTCGGAGTGCATTTCCCTGGTGATCACTGGAACAAGCCCTCCACAAGTGGTCCAGTGGCAGTCTATTTTCCAGTGTGATCATACAGTCAATCTCATGACATTTCCAGGTACAGCTAGAAAAACTCTGCTCTGGTCCTGTTGAATCACTGCTGCTAGCCAGTGTTGGCAAACCTAGATGGATCTATGGCTTGACTATAGGTAAGGCAGTTTTCCTATGTCCCTATGGGACCGGGATCAGTTGGGGTCACTTACCATCCTTCTCCCAAATAATGGGGTCATCCTGGGTGAGGATGGTTTTAGCCTGACTTTAGTGGTGTTGGTGGAGGGGTGTGGACTAGAGTGCTGAAACTGTCAGCTGCAAAGTCGGCAACTCAGCCGTTCGAATCCCGGGTTGCCATGCAGCGGAGTGAGTGCCCATTGTTAATCCCAGCTCCTGCCAACTTAGCAGTTCAAAAGCATGTAAATGCAACTAGATAAATAGGTACCGTCATAAAAAGTTGGAAGGTAACAGGCTCCGTGTGCAGAAATGCATTCAGCCATGCCAGCCACAGGGCCACGGACTTGCACAACACTGGCTCTTTGGCTTGGAAACGGAGGTGAGCACCACCCCTAGAGTCGGACACAACTAGCATGCATGTGTGGGGGAACCTTTACCTAGTGGTGTTTCTAAATGGTGCCTTTCCTCAAAGTGAATAAATGCCAGCTTATTTATAGAAAATAATACTTAAAAAGGAGTAAAGGGAGGAGCAGATCTGGAAAATGATGTTGAGTAGAACTCTTTCAAGCGTGACTTGACTGGCTGCACCTCCACCATGGTCTCCCGGCTCACCTGAGCTTCCTTCCGCAGTGGTGGCAGCAGAAACATGTGCGGTGCAAAGGAATATTCTGGATGGTCATGCGCTCCATCATATACACAGACTGGGAACACACTGCGCACTCTTCGTTCACTCCAGCCTGAAACAGCAAAGCAGCACCCAACCTGTGCATTCCATGAAAGTGTTTTGGACTTTGTTGTGGTCGAGAGAGGCAATTCTTACCAGGGGAGGGTGAAACTAAAATGTAATAAACAGTTCTGATGATAAGGAAGAACGTTTCCTAGTTGCCTGTAAGGCATTGGGCTTTTTAAACACATCGATAAAAGTTCTCTGTGTGGTTCACACTTAAAAACAACAACAAATACCATAGAAAAATTTCAAAAATCCATACGATCAAGGTTAAGCAAGCATTTCTAGGCCTAAACAGAAACAATAGGGAGGGAACATGAAGCATGGAGATTGAAGCATAAGGAAGGAAGGAAGGAAGGAAGGAAGGAAGGAAGGAAGGAAGGAAGGAAGGAAGGAAGGAAAACTGATACTTTTTAGTGGATATTTGTCTGTGCCTCATTGTCACATTTAACAGAGGTTCAAAGTTGGGAGTAAAAACCACATATTTCCTCTATGTTGGTGGAGCAAGCAGCTTTCACCTCTTTAACTGTGGAGGGACCCCCCCCCCCGCGACCTCTCTAGGCCTCTCTAGTGTAGTCAAGTGTGTTCATTATCAGATTCACGAGTGCTATTTGTCTTCTTTTAGCTAAGTTGCATTTAGCAACATTATGTTTTCTTTAGAAATGGCTGCAGGGAGTATGTTGCAAACGAAAAGATATATGAGGGTAGAGCGAGGGATTCCATCAATAGTGGCAGTGTTGCATGTTGGTCAGTCCTAAAGCATCACTAGATGAAGAAGTATACCCTGGGGCGACGGGGTGGGGTGGGGTGAACCGCTCCTCATTATACACTCAGCTTGCTTAAATCATTATTTAGACAGTTTTGCACTATAACTGGTAAGCTGAGAAACAGAAGTTTTGCTGGCACACCAGATATTTTAGGCATGCTTCTCTGAAAGATGACGGAGACCAGCTCCAACAAAATACGGCGCGAAATATAGGTTCTTGAAGAAATTGAGTACTGCAGTCGGATATCTGGTGTGTAACACATCAGTCTGTCAAACACAGTACTGACTCTGCCGGCCACACCCAATCGGCAGCTTTTATTAATTATCCAAACATGTGGGCGTGGATAGTACCATCCAATGACATTTTGCCAACAATCTCATGACAACACGTAACAAGAATACATAACTGTTATTGTACTTGTGCTTATAGGTGCACGTGACTGGCTCGCTTCACCCTAATGGCGAAGGGTGCTATTACTCCCTATAAGGTTCCAAATATAGCATATTCCCATTATAAATATGGCTCCGCCATGACTCCCACAGAAAGACCCACAGGGCTAGAGGGATAAGGTTGTGTGAGGAGGAAATATCATTATTCTTAGCATGTGATCGGATGTTGTTAAGGCTTTCACTTGGGAGATTCAGCTCCTAGTCCTCAGTGACCCTTGAAAGCTGACAGGATGACCTTGGACCAATCCCTCTTTCACAGCTGTACCTACCTCACAGGATCGTTGTGCGCATAACGTGAGGAACAGGAGAGTTTTGTCTACTACCTTCACTTCTTTGGATCAAAGAAAGAATTCCATGTATTTATTTATTTATTATTTATTTATTTTTATATTTATATACCGCGCCAGTCTCCCAAGAGGGAACTCTGGGCGGTTCACATAAAACCACAAGAGATCCACAAGATAATAAAATTTATTATTATTTTTTACCATTAACTGGGTAAGTGCATAGCTGTTATAACCTACTTGCAACAATGACTTGCTAGCCAATAGATGTGAATTAAATGACAAGAGTCCACACATCTTTATATTTTATAAAAAAAGATTGCCTGTGATATGTAAATACAGCTACCAGGCATATGTTATTTACATTACCAATATAACTCACTCTATTTGCAGCTGCTTAACACCCCAAGACAAACTTACAAAAATGTAAGTAGTGAATAATTCCTCAACGTTTGCTATGCTGGCAAGGGCCAGCCAGACTCTCTGACAGACAACTTCTGATGTTGCCTACCCTTTTGCCCAGCCTGGCTTTGTTTGGAGTGGCCTTCTAAACTGGACAGAGCGGTAATCTGTGCAGATTACAAGTGAAGATTTACTTGGCATTACCCCAGGGGAAAATATTTTCTATACAAAAATGAGTGGAAGTCTATATGGAAACAAGAGTGTCTCCAGGAAAAGACTTAACTGGAAGATTTGCCCTTGAAGTGCTAGCTTTCTACGTGCGGGGATTTATTTATTTATTTATTCATAAATACTGAGGAGCAATGAGAAAGTGGGCCTGGAAGCTTTCAGGATATATGCCGAGAGCCAAAACTTCCATGATGAATGTTGCTGAGCACATTGTAGCATCTAAATTCCCTAAAACAAGGGAAGGAAAACATTCACCCTTTCAATGTTTTGAACTATAGCTATCATAATTTGCTGTGATTAGATACGCAGGCTGGGGATTTCTGGATGCCGAACGCCAACACATTTTGAGCACCAAAGGTTCACCAAACTGCCCCTACATCCTACAATCGGATGATGAAAAACAGAGAGGCACATCTCTTCACCACAGGACAGCAAATGTGGTGTGGTGTTCTGTTGTTTTATTTTTGTTTTTGGCTTGGTTATTTGATGTTGGCTTGCATTTCAAACAACTTCATTTGTTGTCTTCTAAAAACTAAAAGGAGCATGAAATTAAAGCCATAGATTAGATCTGCAGTAATATAATATGGTCAGGTCCATCTTCTGGATAAGGCTTCCTTCACCCAAGGATCACACACCTAATGTTATTTCACCTGCTTTTCATGATTCCCAGGAGAATTAGGAAAGGCCCATGGTTACACAAACATTTTTTTTTGCTAGCACCCTGACAGAAGGATGAAGGTTCAGCTAAATTCCTTTGGGACATGGATTTTAATCCCCAAAACTGTCATGCTCGTAAAAGCTTGGCAGCTCCATTCAAAAATATAAACAACATGTGATACAACTGTTTTGTTTTTTAAAAAGGTTAAAGGATATTGTATGTGGCGAGGAACCTTAAAACTCTGAATAAGATGCTTTTTTGCAGATGGCTAAAAGACCTGATGTTTATATTGGTCTTCTAAAGGATCCAAAACGGCTATTTTTGGGCCAAGTTATTGAGGCTTCCTTTATTGTCTGTGTTTGTGTGAGGAATTATAATCATCTCAGTGAAGGTATACAGCGTGTAATTAACACCATGTGGGTGCTACTCATCACTTACGGCATTGTTTGTGGATTAAAACCTTTGATCTGTCTCTTTCTGGCGTTACACATATGGAATCATCTCCATCCAATTCCCCTGCATATTGCTTTCCTCCTCTAAACACTATTTAGCTGAGCATCACAGTCCTCAGACATTGGAGAACTGGGTATATTTTGTTTCCCCACGTCATTAGGTGTCCGCTGTCTACTCCCTATGACATGCAAATATCTGGTTTGAGTTGGATGCTAGATTTATCATGATTACTAGTGCCTAATTCCATTTTCAAGGAAACTTGCCAGTTATTAGCCAAATACCTATTGCCTAGCCATGCAAATGGTGTAACTTATGGTGGCATATTGCACCAAGTTAAAAAAATCACCTTAGACATTATCGATTGCAGGCCAAGTCATACAACTCAGTATGCATCTGATAATTTTAGTGGTGGTTCTTAAGGCAATTTGCCTCTAAAAGCTATACCACATATGTAAACCAGACAGGACGATTCAGGCCATTACTGTTTTTCCTGCTGGGTGTTTGGTCTTTGACCGTAAATATATTATTATTATTATTATTATTATTATTATTATTATTATTATTATTATTATTATTATTATTATTATTATTAATAATAATAATAATAATAATAATAATAATAATAATAATAATAATAATAATAATAATAATAATAATTGTTATTATTATTATTATTGCTGGTATACACATATATTCTTCTTTAAGATGCTTAAAACAACTGCCATAAAAGTAGAAACATCTGTTATAGATCCTTCTCCTCTGTATTAATAATGTTCCTAATCCGTATTAAATCATACATTTAGCAATCCCCCACGCAATATGATATTTAACAATTCGTGTTTGTTTTCCTTGCCGTTCTGGAGCAGCTGTGGACTAGACAAATTTTGCTCAGTTCAGTACTCAGTTTCTTTCACTACAGGTTTGATTAAGTTTGGAAAAGATATTTTGCTGGCAAAACAGTTGGGCAAGCTGCACAGCCCCAGGGGACCCTCAGAAGAAGGGAGTGATGAACCACTTCTGTGTAGACATTCTTTACCTGGTAATCCCTGAAAAGGGTGCCATAAATCAGAATTATGATGATGATTACAATTCCCTGAATCCTCCAACCAGCATGATGACTATCTATGGGAGATTCTGGGAGTTCCAATGGCTCCCTCAAGTAACTTTGATTTACACCTGCTGAGGCAACCATGAACTATTCAGGTCGGCTTCTTTCCTTGGAGTCATTTCTTTCTACAAAGCTTCCTTTTGTAATCAATGCGAGGACTTGCAATACAAATGTTTTTGCATTAAACAGCATTCCGGGTTTATTTCTTGCAAGCCATGGTATCTGTTAATGTTCATTCTCTGAGATATGCAGCAAGCAAAAGTGTGGTTTAAGAATCCAGCTGGTGCTTCTCAGGAGACTGTCACCAACCACACCTGATTTATCTGAGGAGCCAGGTAAAGCCTTGTGTTATCTTATCCGACAAAACTGTTGAGCAATGACAAAAGGGTTTCTATTTAATCATTTGTTTAATTCCCAGTACTTTCTTTAGTTCTAGGAGTCATATAATCATCTGCTCTCCTCAGCCAAGGTGCTTTGACCATAAAGCAGATGCAAATACTGTATTTTAAATAAATAAGTAGGAAATTTTATATGACACAAGCCTTCTGCAATTTTCATAGTTCAATCCCTCTTTTAAGAGCTCGCCTTCCCGAGATACTCTCTCAAAAGCTGAAAGACATCCGTTTATTAACATAAGCGATATTCCTCATCTAGATATCTTGCACACTGTGTGCTTTCTTGTGTGATGGATCACTGACTATGGGTTCCTATTTGCAAGTGAAATTGCAAATTCGCAAAAATTAGTCGGTTCGTTCTTTTTGTTTTTTCGTTTTCGTTAGTACTGGTTTTTTTGGGGGGTAGCGGGCTCCTGGAGGCACCTCTGTAGGGTGGGTGCCTCCTCTGGTCCACTATAAAGGGAAAGTGGGCTCCTGGAGGCACCCATGGGTGCCTCCTATCCTCACCCACTAGGAAGGGGAAGCAGGCTCCAAGAGACCCCTCAACATGGGGGTCTCCCCTCCTCACCTGCTGCTGCAAAATGGTATGCAATAGCCATATGGATATTGCATATACCAGTTGCAGACAGTGAGACTAGTGATGGCAGTGAACCCAGAGCCATAGGTGATGCCTAACTAAGGCTCTCGCACCACCATGTCTCACACAGAAGGGAATTGTACTTGCATGTAGTGCAATGCAAGTAGATCTGGCTTAGGGTTAAGGTGGGTTAGTGCAAGGGCTAGGGTTAGGCTAGTGACGGGTAAGGTTACGGTGGGCTAGTGGGTTGCACCTCTGGGTGCCTCTCTGACCCACTAAGAAGACAGTCTGTGACGTATGGGTAAGGACTGGAGTCAAGGATTAGGGTTAGGGTTAGGGGGCTAGGGCAGGTTTTAGGGGGCTTTTTGGCACATCCCAGAAGTCATGGCCAAGTGGCCATGCGATTGGTGGGATGGCTCCAAAAAATTGCATGGTCGTCCACTCCCACATGGCTGGCCACTCGGCCAGCCCATCTTGCACAGGTGTAAAAAAATAAAAATAAAATAAAATCAATGGAGGACAGAGGAGGAGAGGAGAGACATTTTGTTGCAAGAAAAAACCCACTGCTACTGTGAAAAATCTGGCAGTTTATAAATTTTCGCGTGTTTCTGTTGTGCTTGTGTCTTTTTGGACCACGATTTCAAAAACAATATTGCGTTTGCCCCCCCATTTTGGATCCCCCGCCCGCACCGCATGGCATGGCGATGGCGACTCGCGAGTCCGGCTGCCCAGGACGGGGGGGAGGCGGGACCCCCCCTCCAGAAACCACCCCTCCGGTAGGTGCCCTGCGCCCTTAGTCAAGCAGGCATTTTTCCGCCTGCTTTTTTGGCCCGGGAATGGGTGGGGGGAGAGTTTAAAAGTTTTTTCCTGTGCCGTCCGTGCCGCTTGCTTGCGCTTTAATTGCGGTGGCCGGCGGCGAGACTGGGCTTTTTGCTGGCTGCGAGCCTGCGGCGAGTCCCACCAGAGTAGCCCAGGACGGGGGATGGCGGGGGGGGCGGGGACCTCCAGAAACAATCCCTCTGGTAGGTGCCCTGAGGCACGGCAGGCATTTTTCCGCCTGCTTTTCGGCCGGGAACCGGTTTTTTTTTACTTTTAAAAACTTTTTTTTCTGTGCCGCGTGTGGCATCGCGCGATTGCGCGATGCAAGGAACGAGCACGACAAATCAGACCAAAATTGTTCGTTCGTCGGTTCGAGCTCGAAGTCTGGCGGAGTAATTCCCGTTACCGTTTCCGTAGAGTAACGGACCCGAGTAACGGAAACGGAAATGGGAATACCGCTAAGTCGTGCCCATCTCTAACTCTAAGCATTCTTGATTTCAAGGAATGTATTTAGCTTAATCCATTTCCCCCTTTATGGATTTAATGTCTAGTTCGACACATTTAATTTCTTTCTCTCTCTCCCTCTCACCTCCTATATGCGCAAAACCAGGTTTTTCATCTTTCTTATACCCAGAATGCATTGCATAAAGCTACTATTGTCTAAAGCTACCATTATCTTTCTTTTGTTTTGTTTTGAAAGAGTAACTGTATCTTAAAAATTCAACAGGTTCAGCTTGCCCCTTATTATCATTTCACATGGAGGAATGCTATGTTTTTGTGAATTTCTCCCACATTCTACTGTGTTCGTCAGATCTCAGCTTATGAGTTTTAAGAAATTACAGAAGGCAAGAAATCCAAGATGGCACGGAAGCTTGGTCGGAGAGGGAAAGCGGTGACTTTAGATGGGGGTGAGAGGTCAGGAACTGGCACCAAGTGGGGTTACAAAATGGCTGCCATTATCATTGGTAAGGCGTTGCCATGGGAACCCTAGGTGATGCTGAAATAGGGCCTGGAATATGTCAAGTTTTTATACTTGAACAAAGTTATAGAAACATAAAATATTGAAACATATCTTACTCAGAAGAGTACAGCCACTCAGAGTATGTGTGTGGGTAAAACACATGCAGCTCTTAAGGTTTGAGGGAAAAACTCTGAGGCTGCAGCAGCATCGGGCAGGTGCTGGTGACTGTGGCTGTAGTTTGTATAAATGTAGCACAAAGGGGTCACATAAGTTACTGGTCTTTGTTTAAAGACAGTAACACTGTTCCTGTGTGAGGTTAGTTGAGTTTTTGCTGGTCAAGGTAATGTTATCAGGCATGTTTATGTATAATTTTTTTTGGCTGAAGACAAGCTCTCTAAGTTGAATGTTTATAAAATTATTTATCTAATACAAGCTGTCTGCAAAGTTTTTTGGTATCCAGAAAAGCACTGGGTTTCTGCTGGGTCTCATGATTGTTTTCCAGTATGCAATGTTTTATTAGGACTATGTTATATTCTATCAGGGTTTTTGAGAGGGAACGCTGTGCATCTACTCTCTTATTTTTTTCTGACTGAATACTGGGTGCCGGTCAAAAGAGACAGGTGAGACAAAAGCGGAGAAGAGTACATAGGAAACAAGAGACTAATTCATGAAGTTACTAAGCAAAAATCCAGGTATAATTCATATTTCCAGCTATACACTTTTATGTGTGGTAAGTAGGAACTAGCAAGCCACTCCAGCATTCTTTCCAAATGCCAAGAAAACTCCATGGATGTGGGGTCACGAAGAGTCGGTCACAACTGTAACAACACAAAAACAAAGTGCTTTCTGTAATGAATTGCATGAAAGGGGACTCTTACAGTGGAAACAAGGAGAGGACAAAGGGAACACTAGTGAATATAGAGTCTTAAGAAATGTAATTGAATATTGGTATCTGCCGAAGATTGCTTCCAAGCTCCCACCCCTTGTGGATGCCGAAAAATGTTGAAGTATATTGAACATGGATACATTGCATGGTTTCTGACTCCTAATGGCCATTTCTGGTAAATACACCTGGAAATACATATTAAAAATATGTATGTATGGAGGGGTTTTATTTAGTAGTTTCAGGCAGGTGGATGAATGAATCAGTGAATATTTATCCTGTGGATTGTAGTGGGTGAATCTATTGTCTTGATAGGTGGGTATGGTAAGAACATAGGAACATAAGAAGAGCCGTGCTGGATCAGGCCAAAGGCCCATCTTGTCCAGCTTCCTATATCTCACAGTGGCCCCACCAAATGAGTCTGGGAATGCACGAGACTAGATACCTGTCTCCTGATACCACTCCCCTGCATCTGGGCCTTTACCCTGGTTTTAAGTCTGGGGATGACACATCTCCATCATGGTTTGTAACCTGTGAGGGACTTCTCTTCCAGGAATCTGTCCAATGCCTTTTTGAAGGCATCCAGGCCAGATGCCATCACCACATCCTGTGGCAGGGAGTTCCACAGGCTAAGAACGTGCTGGGTGAAAAAATATTTTCTTTTGTCTGTTCTTGCTATCCCAGCCCTCAATTTGAGTGGATGTCCCCTAGTTCTGGTATTTTGTGAGAAGGAGAAGAGCGTCCCTCTTCTCCTTGACTTACTTCTGTGTATAAGAAACACTTTACTCATGCCCTGCGTTATTTTGTACGTCTCAATCATATAGTGAACCAAGTTAGACTCTAAGTTTTTCCAGGTTAAAATCACACACCTAAAGTCCAATCTGCCCATGCTCCATGCCTTAAATAGCATTCTGATGCAGAAAAATTTGGTGATGAATGCTTTCTGGATGTGGTAGGCATAAGGCCTTGGACCACATTGCCAAGTTGTATAACATGGACAGCATAAAAAAGTGCAGCAAAGAACACCTGTTATGCCTCAATAGTTTTTACTGAGAGAATTTATTGAAATTATTCAGAAACAAGAAACGAACTGTGGTTGTAAGTGTGTAACTAGCATTTCCCCGTGGCTGAAAGCCCATGAAGAATACCCAGGAGGTGAGAGAAAGTTCAGGAGTTGCCATGGAGATTTAAAACACAACCACAAACAAACAACAATCTCTTCAGAAGTCAAATTTATCTTCAGTTGCAAATGTTTAAAAAAACAACAACCACAAAATATCTAAAATTACAGTTGGAGAAAATGTACAAAAAATCATAATAAAATTGCTTTACACAGGGTTTTTTATATAATTATTTTAAAAACAATACACGGGGTAAGAAAGTGAGAAATCCAGAGAAAGAGACCATGTTAACAAGGAATAATAAATAACAGTTCTATAATAAAAAGAGAGAAAAGCAATAGCTATCAATAATACATTTGAAAAGCACCTCTATTTTAACTGGATTTTAACCCCCTATGTTTTTTCATTACATGGGTATTCCTTGCGCCACTTGCCTAAATGTGGTCTGCAATGAAAATACAGAATATTGATAGCCGGGGGAATAAAACTATGCCATTCCCACCCTCTTGATTTATCTATGCAAAAGATGACAAGCGTAGGTTTTTGGGCTGTCAGACAGTAAGTGGGATGAGATGGTTGGAGGGTTTCTTTTGCTAGAGATAAGAGATGGAACATGATAGATTCATGACTGTGATTTTTCAAAACATTTGGGTCAATAATTTTTGGTTGCCTATAGTCTTAGATTTGTATTTTGACCACCTGACCATCTATTGTTGGCGGAACCAGAATGTTGGATGTTGGCCTTATAATGGCAAGTTGATTCTTAGGAGAACTCTTAAAACGACCCAAATGCTCATGAAAAAGAAACCACCTCATATACTTCTCATTTCCTTGCTCTTTTCTCTTTCTCTCTTTCGCCTGTGGGAGCTGAACTGAAATCCAGGTCTACACTGTGGTGACCTTTTTTGGCTTCAAGAAACTTGAATAGGCTCCACTCAAACACGCACACTAGGGCTTCCATTTCAAATGGTTTGCAATCTTAAGTTTTTCCAAAACCATCCTGTGGTTCATTTCACACAAGGCCAATCCAGAAATGGCTTATTCTTGAAGACATTGGGTTTAAGTGACTTGAGTGAATCCTTTTTAAAACCCATCCATGTTAATAAACTAGCTGAATGCTCGGTTAACTAGGTTGTAGATCGTAGCTGTAGTAGTTGCCAGTTGCTTAGAAAATCTGCTTATTTTCTTGCTGGCTTTGAGTTGCTAAAAGTGACAAAGACCACCCCTGTTTCCTGGGGGCCGCCATTGGAGGGGAATTCTGCCGGGCAGTTCAGGTACCTACGAAGAATCGGAGAAGCGGTCACCTCGTATCTAGTAGGGCATGAAACCATGTCACAGGTGGAGGATGTCTGGGTCTCTGACTGTTTGGTGACCGTAGTAGAAGATGTGATTATTTTGTTTCCAAACTCATCCACTTCCTCATACTGCTCCGTCACTGTTCTGGTTGCCCCGTACAGCTTTGAGCCATCAGGACTTGTCTGAAATTCTAGGATGCTCTTCTGCCTCCTTGGGTTTGAGGGGCTCAACGAATTCAGGGGAGCTTTGGGTGCATAGTTGGAGCCTACCCCTTGGACCAAGCTTGGGGAGGCCTGCTGTTCCTTATCCCCATTGCTGCTTCCGTGGCACTGGTGATGTTCAGGAGTGGGGAGGAGCTGCTGCTTGATCAAACTTGTTCCTTTCTTCATCTGGACCGTCTCTTGCTCGGCATCACAAAAAGCCAAGTTGCAGCCATCAGACCTTATCGATTTGTGTGGCAAGGAGCCGAATAGGTCCAGAGCGAACTTTTCATTGCCCGTTGCCATTGGAACATGGGCCGAGGTGGGGGGATGCCCCATTTGGGGCGACTCAGCAGTCTTCCGGGCAGCTGACTGAATGGAGATGAAGGAAGGGGAAGAAGGAGAGGTCGCACGGGGATGAATGATATGAGGAATCTCCAGTTCTACTTTGGGCAACTCTTGTTTTTCTGCCCCCGTTTCCCCTTCCCAGGGGCAGTTCCGGATCCCTCTTTCTCGGTTGGCTTTGCTGGACACAATGCTGATCTTGCGGATGTTGTTGCCGGCTGCGAGGTTCTGAGAATTCCCAATCGACTCCTTGAGCAGTCCGGAAAGTCCGGCTAGGTCCGATTCAGATTTCAAACTTGAAATGGAACACAGAGCTTTCCGAATGGCATCTTCAATGTCCATCAGCCTGCTCAGCGTCTGCTCCTTTAAGTGAATGATTTCAGCACTTGCTCTCTCCAGATCTTCAAAAGCTAGCTCCACAGAGGAAACACTGTCCGTATCTTCCTTTACTTCTCTCATTTGCTCGGACTTCTCCGTCTTTGTCTGCTTCGTTTGGTGTGCGTTGTGATGCACTACCCAATCAGGAACGTTCTCAAAGAAACTTCTCAGTGCTTTCACGTCCACTTGGGAGGTTTCCTCCTCAAACTCCTTCACGCGGGTTAGGATTTCTTGGAGCGCCTCCTGTTTCCGCAGGTTCTCAAATATCTCCATGGCTTCTTTAACATTGCCTTGCATGATCTCCTCCTTGTGGACAGACAGTCTCTTGAGTCGTTCGTCTTCAGTTTCTCGGCAGGCTTTCCCCCGCATAACCACAACTGGCCTTTCCTTCTCTGTGTTTTGTTCGGTTTTCAATTCAGGGTCTCCTAACCCTTTGCTGCTCACAAACTCCTGCCCTTTAAAGAACTGCTTTGATTGAAAAGATGAAGGTGTTGAAAGAGTAGCTTCCGATTTCTCCTCTTGTATTTTTACACATCTCTGGTTATCCTTGCAACCTAGGGCTCCAGCTGCATCTAGGCATTCTGTCTTTGATGACGAGGCATGCGTTGTGGTCACTCCTTTCCGCAAAATATTAGCATGGCATTTTGCAGAGAGATAAGACTTTTTCTGGCTTTCCTGGTTAGCCAAGCTTGCTTGGCAATCAAGGGGCAACAACAGATCTTGCCTGTCTGATAGGGTGCAGGTGTTTTCTTGTTGGTGCGACTCCACAAATCCTTCCCTTTCCTTCTCCACATGGCATTTGCCTCCCTCACAGCCAGCCAACCCATGTCCCCTTGCCTCTGATGAAGGCTTGGGGTCAACTTCCAGTCTGCTCTGCTCTCCTTTCTTTGCCTTATGTTTTGCTTCGGCTTCTTGTAGAGGTGTCTTGACAGGAGCTCGTGGGGCCTTGTCCTCACAGCTGAAGTCCTGAACAGCAGCTGAGGAACCGGGTGAAGAGCCATCTGTTGAAGACGGTGTACCTGCTGACGGCTGTGTCAGTTCATCCCCAAAAGATGTCCTTGTTTGGTTTGTGATGGTCAACGCCTTTGGCTGGTCCTGCTCTGCCACACCTGGAGGTTTAGGAGGTGAAAGCTGGAGTGATGTCTTTCCTGACTGCCCCTTGTTGCAGCTGGTAGGGTGAATGGGTGCTTCCTTCATAAAGCTCTCTGGTTTGGGAGGTAGAACTGGTTTTTTCCTTGGCGGGGGAATAACATCTGGCTTCGGGGGAAGCTGCGGCTTTTCTAAAGACCTCTGATTGGTTGGTTTGGCCAGGGATGGAGGGAGAGTTTTAGGTACATTTGTTTGCACAGATGGGGAACCCCCAGGGACTTCAACTTCTGGCATTTGGGTTGAGGGTAATTGGCACTCGGCTCCCATCACTGAAGCTGGAGGGGGAGGAAAATTGTTAATAGCCTGTGAGCCTGAAATCATTATACCAGCTGCCTGGTTACTAACAGAATGAGTCTCGTTTTTCTTTTTACCACTGGAATATGCCTGCCCTGCATTCCTGTATATCATAGCCGCTTTAAAATCTCCTTTGGAGACATTAACGTTAGATTTTTCCAGGGACTCTAGCGTGGCTTTTAAGTTGCCACGGACCACGTCCTCTTTGTCTACTTGCCTCTGTTCTGTAGCGGCATGCTGCAGGGCTTGAATAGCTGTCTTTACGTCCCCTCTGATTATAACCTCGTGCTCTCGTTCTTCTGGAACAGAGTGCTCTTTGTAATCGGACTCGATAAACGGATTTACATAGGGCTTCACTGGCTTGGCGGTATAAAGGCCATCCTTAATGCTAAGATCGGGACTAGGCACCGGTTGGCCCTCCGGGCTGGCCACAGAGGACAGCACGCCTCCCTGGCCTTCCTCGGAAGCACTGACCTTTGCGTGGGACGCCGTGCTCTTCTGAGACACCTCAACATGAGACCTGGATGACTCCTGCACTCGGACGAAGGCAACACTGCTAGCTGGCTGGGGCTTGGCGTCCACGCGGTCCCGCACGGGTGTCGCCGGGGCCTGGGCGGTAGTGAGCGGGACATCTTGGGTCGTCTTCTGCAGCTTGCTTTGGACCTGGTGCTGGAGTGTTTGAGCCTCTGCGGTGGCGATTCTGAGGCTCTGCATTGCGGTGTGAAGATCACCGCCAAGGGCTTGGGTTTGGGGCCGTGGGGTCATCGGGCTGGCTTCTCCTCCTGCGAGGGCCTTGTCCTTCGGATCTGCTGCTTTGCTGACCATCATCCTCGCCTTTCTCTCTCCCAGTTCTTCTTCTCTCGCTACCCTGACACCCCCATTCTGTGCTTCTTGCATTGATGGGATCAGCGACTGCCTGTGCCCAGAAACCGCATTTTCTTTGTCTGCTGCTGAGGGTTGTGACTGCACCTTGCAACATTCAGTAGAGACCATCTCCTTTGCATGCACGGCCTCCCTTCCTAATGTCCCTTCTCTGCTGTCACACAAGACCACATGCTTAGCCCCACTGCTACTCCCTAATATCACATCTGCCGTTGTGGTCACTCCTTTGCCCTCCCGTAGCTGCGCAGGCTCCTTGACCTCTTCCTCCATCCTGGTGGCCTCCTCTTTGGCTTGGGCAGACGCGAGGGAGTCAATCTCCGATTCCCTTTGGAGGTTCTTTAGGTAGTCAAGATCTCCCTTCTCGATGCAGCTGGTGTACAGCTGGACGTTGCCCTTTTCATTGTCCTCCCGTCTGACGGTGGACGCCACCCTGTGCTCTTGCGACGATGCCAGCAGGCTCCCGATGGTGGATTTTACATCCCCCTTCGCCATTGTGCTCTCTTGAGCAACACAATGAAGGAGCAAGAAGATCGTTATCTTGGCGCTCCCGCTCTCTGTCTCCTGCATGATGATTCCTTTCTTCACCGAAGCATCTTGACTAAGAAGTTCCTGGAGAGCCTTTGCGACATCATCCTCCAAGCCCTCTGTGCTTTTTTCAGCTCGGTGAGGGTCCAAGAGTTGCACAGAACTGATTTTGATGCCTCCGCTCTCCTCTTCCTGGACCAACGTGCCGTGGGCCTCCACGTTCGTCCGGCGAAGGAGCTGCAACAAGATTCTTTGCAAATTCCCTCCCATCACTTCTTCCTTCTGGATTTCTGGGATTCTTTGACTACCCAGCTGGTATTTTGCCATCTTTACACTTTTGTCATCGTGTGCCTCGATCAGGATGCCATCGTGCTGGATCACTTGATGGGATGAAAGAACCTCCAGTGTGTCTGTTATGGTCCTCTCTTTCACTTCTGCGCTCTTCGGTGCGGTGCTGAGTGCGGTGCTGAGTTGATCCAGAGGTGTGCTTTCAAATAGCCATGTTGTGCTCTTCACTTTGGCTAGAAGAACCACCTCGAGCGAATCAGCACTTGGAGAGGCCTCTGTGCCTTTCAGGCTGTCCATGGGCTGGCTCTCAAACAGCCACGTGGAGCGCTTCACGTCTCCTTTGTGGATATCCTCTCTTTGCACCGTGGTCAGGCCAGAGGTGCTTTCAGCTTCTCCTTTCAGGGAGTCAATTGGGTGGTTTTCAAAAAGCCAGGTAGATGTCCTCACATCTCCTTGCTGGACATCACTGACACTGACCGTTCTCACATACTTCTTTTGACTCAATTGGTCTGACTCAAAGAGTTGTTTACTAGACTGGACGTCTCCCTTTTGGACATCCCCAATGGTCCTCAACACAGGTTTCTTTTCCTCTGTGATGGAATCCAGAGGCTCTGTTTCAAACCTCCACCTGGCTGCTTGGACATCACCCTTCCTGAAATCTTCTTGGGTGACAGCTCGGATCACAAACACCTCCTCGTCTCTCTTGATCTGATCCAGCGGTTTGGTCTCAAATTGCCACCGGGCACCCTTGACATCCCCTTTCATGATTTCTTCCTTCTTCACACATGTGACTTCGTGGTATGCCCCCTCTTTGTCTTGGATGGCGTACAGAGGCTGGGTTTCAAACTGCATCGTGCAAGATTTGATGTCCGCTTTGCTCATGGTCTGTTCTTGGATCTTCTGGATTTGCAGCTCATTCTCGCGGTCATGGATCTGACCTAAGGAGTACGTCTCAAAAATAAATCTCTTGCCCCCAACATCTCCTCCTCGGATGTCTTTTTCAAGAGGCACTTCCTGGATACCCTCTGTGTCGTGTTTCAAGGTGTCCATCGGGCAGTTTTCAAAAAGCCAGGTGAACTTGTGCACTGCTCCGTGTTCAATGTTTTCGTCAGCTGGGGGTTCCTTCTCTTTTGTGGTGATGCTGGGCTTCATATGAGACGAATCCAAGGGCTTGGCTTCAAAGAACTCCTTCACCCTCGATACTTCTCCAGACTGTATCTCCACACGGCTGGAGTATCGGATCACCTTTTTAAAATCATGGTCACTAGTGGTGTTATCGGCCAGGGGTTCGGTCTCAAAAAGGTGCCTGGCGGTTTTCACATCGACCCTTTGCAATTCGTCCTGGCCCAAGGCTTTGCTGACCTGCAAGAGTTGCTCCTCTTGGCCTTTTAGAGAATCCAAAGGCTGTGTTTCAAACATCCATGTGCAGGTCTTCACATCTCCTTGAGGCACAGGTTCCTCCTCCGGTTTCTTCTCATCCTTCTCATAGAGAGCATCCATCGGCTGTGTCTCAAACAACCACCGGCAGGTCTTCACGTCCCCCCTGGATGAAACGGCTCCTTTCTCAGAGGCATTCTGCTCTGTTGGGTTTATCTGGCTGTGGATGACATCAATGGGCTGGGTTTCAAAGAGCCACTTGGCTGTCTTGACATCTCCAGCCACCACCTCCTGCTTGGTGATGCCCTTGATCACGTCCACTTTTTGGATGCTCTCGCCAAATTGGTCCAGAGGCTTGGTTTCAAACATCCATTTGTAATTCTTAACATCTCCAGCCATCACTTCTTCTCGGCTCACCGAGGTGACTTCATGGAAATTTCCAAAACTGTCCTTGATGGCATACAAAGGCGTTGTCTCAAACAGGAACTGGTTGGCTTTGACGTTCCCGTGAAGAATTTCTTGCACTTCTTTGACAGCCCCTTCAGTGCTCAACTGCCTAATGCTGTCCAACGGGATTGTCTCAAAGAGACTCTTGAAGGCCTTCACGTCACCTTTTTCGGCTTCTTCCCTGTTCATGGCCGATATGTCTTCAGATGGAGATTTGGCAATGCTGTCCAAAGGACAGGTTTCAAAGACATATTTGGTTTGCTTCACAGCTCCTTTCTCTTCCTCGGCCAGCTCTACCTTCTTCAAATGTCCAACTTCAAAATTGTCCTTCAGCGTTTCCATGGGTTGTGTTTCAAACAGCCAGAGAGTGGACTTCACATCTCCTTTGACAACTTCTTCCTTGACGGGGATGCTCGCAGAAGCATCTCCTTTCAGGCTGTCAAGAGGCTGAGTCTCAAAGAGCTGGCGCTGCTTGCTCACGTCAGCCCCTTGGATGAGATCGGGGGAAGCCTTGAAGTCTCCTTCTTCTACCGTCAGTTCTCGGATGGCGTCTAGAGGTTGAGTCTCAAAGAGCCATTTGGCTCCACCAACGTTGCCTTTTGCCACTTCCTCCAGCGATATCCCTCGGATGACTTGCACTTTGGACGGGTCTTTGTTGATGGTGTCCAGGGGCTGGGTCTCAAAGAGCCAGCGGGCGGTCTTCACAGCGTTGCTTTGTATTTCTTCTCTGCACACAGATTTGATCTCGTGCATGTTCCCATTTTTGTCCCGGATAGCACAGAGGGGTTCCGTCTGGAAGAGCTTGATGGTTTTCTTGACATCGCCCTTGAGCTCTTGGATTTCTGACTTGAGTTGAAGGATGCTCTGCTCTTCCACTGAACTGCAGCGGCCCAAGGCATCTAAAGAATACGTCTCAAAGAGTTGAGCAGCTCCTTTCACATCCCCTTTCTGGACAGGTTCCTTGAGGACTGCCTCTTGCAAGTCCATCTCATTCAAGTAAATTTTGTTCAAGGAGTCCAACGGCTGGGTTTCAAACAGCCAACGAGCAGTGTGCACGTCGCCTCTGGTTTCTTCCAACTTGGATGGCTTTGCTGGAGTGTGAGCCTTGTCCCCATTGGGCAACTGGCCTTCAAACTTCATGGACCTGTTCTTCACATCTCCATGTGGGATGGCTTCCTCCTCGGTCAGCTTCTTGGCAGCTTGGTGTTCTCCAATGGAATCTAGGTTCCAGTTCTCAAAGATCCAACGCATGGATTGAACCTCCCCTGGAACCACTGCGTCTTGATTCCCCAAGGCCTGAGCGCCGGGGTCCTCGGTGCTGAGCACCTCTGCCAGATCCTCTGTTACAGCCTCTTCCAAATTCTTCCGGAGTTCAGGATGCATGTGACGGTAAAGCCTCTTGAGTTCATTCACCTGGCGCTGCTGATAGAATTTGGAGAAGGATTCCTTTGGAGGAGGAAGAGGTTGTGGGTTTGAATCATGAGTCCCAGGAGCCAGGTTCAATGCCAGAGAGGGCTCTTGAGGGGGCGGGGGAAGGGGTGGCGGCAACTCATCTGCCTTCTTGGTGTTGGTTTTAGGAGAGATGCCATTCTGAGGCTCTGCCATCTCTGAGGGAATAGTGTTTTAAACATCAGCACAATCTTTCCAGCAAAACCTCTGTTGTTAGTGCAAAAGAAAGACCACGCAGCAGCTTTGGTTAATAGGCCAATGCGTATGTTCACCTCATGCCTCCAAAACACAGCAAACATCATACCTCTGCAAAGCTTATCACTACATGTCACCTCTAGCCAGTGGTTAATGGGGTTAAGAAACCTCTATTCCAAGCAAGAGATGGAAAACCTAGATCAATCCAGGCAACTGCAGTTATGATGAGTCTCTTAATCTGTATTTATGGATTTCACCAGAGAGTTAACAAATGCATGAACTGCGGCCGGCGTTTGTAGGTAACGTAGACCTTGGTGATGATCCTTACATGCTTTTAATGGAGAAGCATGCAAGGGGAGGTAGGAAGGGTGAATGCTGCTCCTATCCTGCACCATTGCTTATATGGATACAGCTGCCACCTGCTACTCCTGTGTACATCGACTAATTGCCTATCAAGTATACATGCATAGTAGAGCCATGGGACTTTCTTATCTAAGCTGCATCAATGGTGTACAGCAGTGGACAAGAAGCAATCCAGTAAAGTTGTTTGAATCATAGAATCATAGAACAATGGAGTTGGAAGGCTCCTGTAAGGCTATCTAGCCCACTCCCACCTGTTCAAGGCAGGAATACAAGTCAAAGCAGATCTGACAGGGGATGACCCAATTTTCTCTTGAATGACTCCAGCGTTGCAGCACTCACCACCTCTCTGAAGGCAATTGGCTTCACTGTCATACTACTCTAACAGTTAAGGTTTCTTTCCTGATACTCAGCCTAAATCTGCCTTCCTGTAGATTGAGTCTATTATTACGTCTCCTTTACCATGGGACGATCGAGAACAGATCCTATCCCTCTGTGTGACTCCTTTTCAAATATTTGAAAAAAATACTACAATATTTCCCTCCAATCTTTTTTCCCCCTTGAGGCTAAATATGCCCAATTTTTTCAGACTTTCCTTACAGGTCTTGATTTCCAGTCTCCTGATCATCCTTGTCTCCCTCCTCTGAACTTGTTCCAATTTGTTAGCATCCTTCTTGAAGTGTGGTGTCCAGAACTGGACACAGTACTCTAGACGAGACCTAACAAGCGCCGGAATAGAAGGAAACCAGTACCACACGGAACAGAAGGTCTTGGCTAGATCAATTTTGAAAGTTCATTTGCGCTTTAAAGCTTGTTCGCTCCTGGATGACTTACAGTCTGTGCAATGAAGAACCAAAGAAGGAGCTAAAATTGGGGTGCACGTGTGTGTGTGTGTGGGGGGGTAGATTTAATGGATGTTCTTACACCCCCAAAATGATCCCTACCTGGGACACCAGTTTGGGAGGGAAGTAGCTTGAACCATGGATGGGAAAGATTTCAAAGTGTAAATGATATTGAATGTCTCTTGGGGGGTGTACAGTGGGTAATGTTACCAAACCAGTAGCAGATTCTACTTAGAGCAAGCATGAGAGAGGAACAGAAGGGCCTCTATCACACGCACACTAAATGTGCATGTTGATTCGATGCGTACTTTCTCCAAAACTGGTCACGTGATATTTGATGTGCACTTTCAGTCCCATTGGTTGCATTTTTTGCTGCTCTATTCATGCATCCCCATGGGTTGAAAGCACATCAAATTGCTGTTTTGAAAAATAAATTGAGCAGAATCACAAAGTATGTGCACTAACTACGCCCCCACTTACTTTGGATGCACACTTCTGTTCTGCGACAATGTGGATCGAAAAATTACAACCAGAAGGGCGAGGATCAGGAAAATGCGGTGGGTCACACTTCAGGAGGCATGGCAGAGACATCTGTTTTTATTTTTAAGTGCAGCACAGTGGGGACCAGCACTCCAGATGTGGATTTAAAAAAAATAAAAAAATGCACTTTTTAAGTGCAGTGTGATAGAGGCCGAGGTCAGGAGCTGAGTGACATTTCATGCTATGTCTTCTGTGTTTGCCCTCACTCTTTCTTTCAGTGATGTATTGAGGCATATTATATTGATCACGACCAATTAATAGATGCAGTGGGATTTCAGTTTTTCAAGAGGTAGTTCTCTGCCCAGAAAGGGGGCAAGAAATACATGCCCCACGTGGAAAGACTGGGGTGGATAGCACTGCAGTTGGGTTTTGAAGAGAAAGACACTCTAAATGGAGCCGTGTGTGTAAAGCAAAGCAAAGCAAAGTGTTCTGCTTATATACCGCCCCATACCACTTCAAGTAGCCTCTGGGCGGTTTACAGTTTCATTGCAGTATGCAGGCTACACATTGCCCCCCACCAGCAAGCTGGGTACTCATTTTACCAACCTCAGAAGGATGAGCCAGCTAGCTGGGATTGAACACCCAGGTTGTGAGCACAGTTTTACCTGCAGTGCAGGCATTTAACCACTGCACCACGGGGCTCCTCTAAGTGAAGTAGCCAGCTGGTTGCGGCTCCTGTCTGTTAATGTGCCTCTCCCTCTGGATCTCTGCTGTATCGTAGAAAGAGAGGACAAGGTCCTTAGAGGTTGCTACTCACTCTTTTCGTTGCTTGCTTTCTCAGAGAGGGGAGATGAACAAGGAGTAGCAACCAGAAGGGGTGACACCATGGAAAATGTTCCTTTTCCAATGGACAGGGGCCTCAACAGGTGCTCAGTGATGCCAACGTTTGATGCCTGGTGGTGTGTGCGTGTGTTTTGGGGATGGGTGAGGAGAGGAGTGGCACTGGCAATCTTTTTTCCTAGCAAATCAGAACCCCGTTCTGAATCCTTTCCCAGTGAACAAAATATTGGTGTAACACGTTTGTAGTTTTTTAAAATCCAACGATATGTCAGTGTGTTGCAGGTATAGTGCAAAAGCATCTCCCGTTTCAAGTAGCTATCCTGCATTTGTAGCTCTTGTGACTTTATTGGAATTTTATATGCCGGGTTAGTTTGACAGTGAGTCGGAGCCACACCATTGATAGCAGGAAATGAGTTAGTTAGTTCACCATGCCTGTTTTTTTCCCCTTTTTCTTTTGTAAAATTCCTTTACCTTGTTTGCTTTCTGGTTACCAGGAGAATCTGAAGATGTCTTGTGTATGAAATTCTAAATGAAACAAGATAATGACAAAATGTTTTAGGTTTTTGTATTGCATATACACTTATGTATGTGACAGGGGTAGCCAGTGCAGTGGATACAGGGGTCCTACTGTAGTCCCCAAATGGCTTAAACAAAGAGGCACACAAAATGCATACTCCTTTGCGACTGTTTGCTGGAGAAGGGAATTGCTTAAATACTTTTGGTGCCCCCCCCCCAAATGAGAGCAATGTAAAACATGAGAGAAACTTACCGGTTCTGTCAAGCCACTGGTGTGATCAGCAGTAGCAGCTGCGCGAGACAAATAAAGAACTGAACGCTCCTTCACCCAGGGGAAAGACAGTATCTGGTGTCCTTGGTCAGGTTTGTGTCTTCTGTTATCGGAGTCACCTAAAACTCTCACTGTTTTCTCATCTGGAACAAAGACAGGCAAGACATATATGCTAAGACGTGTGTCTGCGATCCACTGTTGGCAAATGTATTTATCTCTACATAGAATCAGAATCCTAGAGTTGGAAGAGACCTCGAGGGCCATCTAGTCCAACCCCCTGCCATGCAGGAACCCCCATCACAGGACTCCCGACAGATGGCCATCCAGCCTCTGCTTAAAAACCTCCAAAGAAGGAGACTCCACCACCCTCCGCGGCAGCATATTCCACTGCCGAATAGCTCTAACTGTCATGAAGTTCTTCCTAATGTTCAAATGTAATCTCTTTCCCAGTAGTTTGAAACCATTGCCCTGAGTCCTAGTCTCTGAAGCCATGGAAAACAAACCTGTTACCTCTTCAATATGACATCCTTTCAAAGATTTAAACATGATGGGAAGTCTCTGCCAGAATAATACTGTAGCTAGATCACTGATGATCCCCGAGAGGGGGTTAGAAGCAGGTATCTACTCAGCCAAATGTGGCTTCCTTTGGCTGGATAGCTCAGTGATTTAGATCTCTGGCTATGGAGCCAGAGGTTGGGAATTTGATTCCCCACTGGGCCTCCTGTGAGCTCAGCTAGCCTGGGTGGCCTTGGGCAATCTACACAGTCCCAGGATGTTCCAAGAAGAAGCAAATATCGAACTGATTTTGAATACTTTACTTAGAAGACCCCAAAAAGGGTTGCCATAATTCAGAATGAAGTTGACAACACATGGTGATGAGGACTATGGGTGATGATGCAAACTGGCCCTGCAGTTGCATCCTTCAGAAGCAAAATGTGGCAGACTGGTGCTGACCCCTGGTGGGATCAAGGGGTAGACGTTTGGTCCTGCAGTGCTGACTCTTGGTATGAAAATGGGCCCTTGGAAATTAGTTCTTGACCAGGAGCAGATTTAATATTGAGTAGCCCTAAGCACATCCAATCTTGCCTGATTTTGGAAGCTAAGCAGAGTTGGCCCTGGTTAGTACTTGGATGGGAAACCACCAGGAAATACCAGGTGCTGTAGGGCCTGGAGTAGGAACTGGCAAGCCACTCCAGTATTCCTGCCAAGAAAACTCCATGGGCATGGAGTCACGAAGGGTCGGTCACGACTGTAATGACACAACACAACACACACAGCACTATCTGAATCGCAAAGTGGTTCTATGATGTTAAATTCAAACTCTCGTCCTTTCCTTCTCCCACGCGAATGGAAATGGTATCCCAAAGACTAGACAGAGAGGCGCCCAGCCGTTAAAGTTTCATTAAATTATTTTCTATACTTTCAGTTGCCAGGTTATGCAAAGTCACAGTGATTATAGTAATACCAATCAAGATGATAAAAGGTATAATGGCAGATTTGGCCACAGAGACCCAGGCTTTAATTGTCTCTTGTCTAGCTTATTATAAAGTACTCGGTGTGGTGCATCCTTTGGAAAACATCCAGAAAGTATTGCGAATCTAAAATGCAATGCCCAGTCTGCTTCCTGGTAGGCATGTTAAAAACCATGTAGAATTTATCTTGCAGATGTTTAATTGGCTTTTTAGAAGGAAGGAAGGTAGGAACGAACGAACCAATGAACCAACAAACAAATGAACGAACAATTTGTTATAGAAAAAACGACTCCATCTATGAGTGTCTGACTGTGGGCGTTTATACACGACCCCAAAGCTCCGCCGCAAATGGCTGCAAGGTCCTTAAAAATGTTTACCCACCAGCTCCGTACTTTGCAGACAATTAAGTGCGACCCCGCCCACTTTAGCGCGACCAAACAGCAGTTTTCTTGTACCTGCTTTTTGGAGGTGACAAATATTTGATCCGGTGTAAGGATAGTGAGTGCGGGGCTCTCCTGGCTTCCGTTTGTTCTTTTTTTGCGCCCCGCCCCTTTAAGAGATCTGAATGCTGCCCGGAAGAAAACGGAGGTAAGAAGGCATGCTTTTCTTTCTTTTTTCTCCCTCCCTAACGCAGCCAGCAACCAGGAAGTGCGGAGGGGGGTGGGGACAGAGGAAGAGCAATGAACCCCTAAGATCTCTGGTCCGAATTTAAGTGGCCAGCGGATCTTAGGGGTCATGTAAAAAGGCCCTGTTTTGCGGGAAATGACGGCTGTGCAGTCAGGAAGGGAAGTCTTTCAAGTTGCACATGGTCTCAGGCCTGCTCTAAAGGAAGACATTTGGGATCGGGATGCGATGTAAATAGAGCAGGAATTGGGACTTAGGTCATGGGACTCCCTTTTAGGTTGTACTTAAGTTGCACTGACGACTTGACTCGACTCAAATTCAACTCAGGTTTGATTTTTCAATGTCTTATTTTGATTTGGGATTCTGAACCTATCCACCCCTTCTTTTTTTCTGGAGGGGAAAGTTTGTTTTCAATAGAGACTCGGGCTTGTGGCATAGGGCTCGGTATCAAAGACTTTGACTTGGACATGGTACCAAAGATGTGGACTTGCCAACATCCCTGGCAGAGAGTAGCTTGCTCTAGGACAGTGGTTCTCAACCTGTGGGTCTTCAGATGTTCCTGGAGTGTAACTCCCAGAAGTCCTGGCCAGCTCAGCTAGTGATGAAGACTTCTAGGAGTTGCAGTCCGGGAACATCTGGGGACCCACAGGTTGAGAACCACTGCTCTAGGAGAAAATGTAGCAGCTCCAAGCCATGATGGCTGTGATTTCCACAACAAACATAACATGTGAAACATTGGTGTGTATCTATAAATTGCTCTTCCCATAGATATGTGAGCACCCCAGCCCTCGTCATTGTCAATAACAACTTTAAATCCTTTAGGAAGTGTTCCTCTAAAAATAACAGGGACCTTTTAAATTGAAGTTATTATCTGAGCATGGCTTTCTGCACAAAACCTCTGGACACAATATAAAGGAGTTTTATTGGCGCTTTCTGTTTTCCTTTTCCCTCATCTTCCTCTTTTCCTTTTGTGTTGTGTCTCTTTAGATTAAAAAAAAGGAATGGATTGTCTGGTATTTTTTTTCTAAGCTACCCTAAGTACTTTTCCAGCTGTACAGAAAGATAAAAATGCCTCTCTCGCTCACGGCATCAGTCAGAAGGGGGTCGTGCATTCTTTAACACACACTACTTTTAGATTGTATGGAAGTGAAGGATAGCATTTTTCCGGCATGCTTCTGCATATTTTTAAAAGAAGACGCACACCTCCCTCATTCACTTCCCCATGACGTAGTGTGACTGTATTTCTTCCCCGGGTATCAGCACCTGGGGAGACAGTCTTGGCAAAAAGCTGCCCTGAGACCAATTTATGATAGGTCTTGACATTTCTGAAAGCTTCAACAGCTGAAAACACCAGATGGAACTGCAGGAATGTCTTGGCCTTATTATTATACGGGGTTCCATTTGTCATATGTACCTATGACATGGGAAATCCCTCCACCCCGGCCCCAGTGAGTCTAGGTATGTGCAGCTTGAGAGAGACCCAAAATACATATGTTGCATTTTGACATCTGTGTCTTTTGCCTGAGAGCTGAGTTTCTGCACCACACTGTGATTTGAGACATACAAAATAATGCAGGGCATGAGTCAAGTGGATAGAGGGAGACTCTTCTCCCTCTCACAAAATACCAGAACTAGGGGACATCCACTCAAATTGAGGGCTGGAAGAGTAAGAACAGACAAGAGAAAATATTTTTTCACCCAGCGCGTTGTAAGTCTATGGAACTCCCTGCCACAGGATGTGGTGATGGCATCTGGCCGGGATGCCTTCAAAAGGAGATTGGACAGATTCCTGGAGGAAAAGTCCATCACAGGTTACAAACCATGAGGGAGATGTGTCATCTCCAAGCTTAAAACCGGGGTATTTCAAGGGCCAGATGCAGGGGAGTGGTATCAGGAGGCAGATATCTAGTCTCATGCACTCCCAGACTCATTTGGTGGCGCCACTGTGAGATTCAGGAAGCTGGACTAGATGGGCCTTTGGCCTGATCCAACATGGCTGTTCTTATGTCCTTGTGTTCTTATGCTACTATATTTCTGAGTGTGTCACCGGTTCTCAATGTGCTCTGGCTTCCCTGCTCCACCTCCTCTGGGCACTTCCTCTCAATAGAGCCTTCTGGATAAGGTGGAGCAGGGAAGCCAGAGCACACTGAGAATCTGCGGCACCTGTTCTGCCAAAAAACGCATAAGCCCAAACCACTGATTTGCGGGTTTGTGCCCATAACCTAATAGGTGCTGTTATACTGCAAAAGAGTAAAGCAATTCCTCATTAAATTACAACTATATGCATCTAGTTACGACCCTTTCTTTTTGCAGGAAGGGGGGGGAATTAATTGCAAGTAACAATTTGCAAAAATTTACAACAACAACAACAGCAGCTGCTGCAACAACAACATAGTTTTAACCCTCTGTTGCTCACCGCCCAGAGTTCCCTGTGGGAAAGTCGGGCAGGTTATAAATGTAAATAATAAATAAATAAATAAATAATAGTAATACATATAACCAGTTACTTTAAGGCGTCTTGTGTTTAGGCAATTGGCAAATAGTAATAATTGTACCTTGGAGTGATAGCATGAGCAAAAGGAAATAAAAATCAGAATGGAGGTGGTAGTTTATTGCCTTGTAGAATGTGATTTACAAAATTTTGAAATCTGCTTTGAGAATGTGCATCATACACTGCTTTGTATTTGGCGACCTTTAATTTAATTTAATTTATTTATTTTTCTGTATCCTGTCCCACCATCTTGCAAGATAATGCTTTTACTGTAGGTTTTTTTTTTAAATTATCATTATCTTTATTATTGTTTTGATTCTCTATTATTGCTGCTTGTTATTACTGTTGATGTTGTAAACTGCCTGGAGTTCCTTCGGAAGACAGGTGGTATATAAGTAATAAAATAAATAAATATTTTCCATTCTGAAATGTTGGATTTTAAGACCAGCAACTCTTTAAAAAGCTACAAACGTTTGCACTGTGGATTTGTTACAGGATGTTAAGGCCTTCCTGGACTGAAAGGCTGACTATCGGATAAAAGCTAGATAGAGTGAATGAATCTAGACCAGGAAATTACAAAATTTGTGAAACTAGAACTGCTTTGGCCACTTAACGAGACATGAAGTGTGCAGATTGTTACCTCTGATCATTCAGAGCAATAATAAATGGGAAAAGGAGGGCAGGAAAGAAAACAAGCCATTAGCTGAAGAACCTTTGAGGGACTCATTCACATTGTAGGCCTGCCATGATGGAAAAGCTGACCAGCTCTCCTTTTAAATGGTCATTCAGGAATGCTGATGACTTCATCGACGAACGACTAGGGCACTGCTGAAGTGCAAATGCTAGTTCAAATGGTCATGAATCACAAATCACAGTACAAAAGCCTAGAATCACATCTGAATGAACCGCACCATTTGTAACCCAACCTTTTGTATTGGACTGGAATTTCTAGAATGCCTGCCCTGTGATCCTGCCTGAGTCTATTCAGAGGAAAGCCCCGCAGAGCTCTGGAGGGTTTACTCCCGAGTAAGTCGGTGTACAATCACAGCCCTGTTTATCCTCTTTTCCCAGACAAGATCCAGTAAAGCAATGTTTTTGAAAGAGAACAGCACTGCGAAAACAAAAATCCCTCTTTTGAAAAAGGGAGGTTTTGACATTCCTTCTTAAACTGTGCAGGGAGGAACCACCCCTCCATCCCAAACATGTTTTTTTCCCTCTTAAGGGGAGTTTTTCCTTTCATTTCAGTGACAGTATGAGAAGGTCTTGCTTCTTCTTCTGCAAGGTTTAGGCTAGGCCAAAACTGGGCAGCTGATGAAAAAAGGAAATTGTCTTCCACTGGGAGAACTGTAAGAACATAAAGAACATAAGAAGAATCATGTTGGATCAGGCCAAAGGCCCATCTAGTGAGATCTGTCTCCTGATATTTCCCTGCATCTGGCCCTTGAAGTACCCTGTGGTTTTAAGCCTGGAGATTACACATCCCCATCATGGTTTGTAACCTGTGATGGACTTTTCCTCCAGGAATCTGTCCACTCCCCTTTTGAAGGCATCCAGGCCAGATGCCATCACCACAACCTGTGGCATGGAGTTCCACAGTCTAACAACGCGCTGGGTAATGGAGTATTTTCTTTTGTCTGTTCTCACTCTCCCAACCCTCAGTTTGAGTGGATGTCCCCTAGTTCTGGTATTTTGTGAGAGGAAGAAGAGCGTCCCTCTATCCACTTTACTAGTGCCCTGCATTATTTTGTACATCTCAATCATATCCCCCCTCAGCCGCCTTTTCCCCCAGACTTAAGTGTTTTAATTTCAGTAATTAATTAATTATCATGTGCAGTCAAGTCAATTCTGAGTTATGGTGAGCCTTTTCAGGGTTTTCTAGGTACAGAATACTCCAAAGTGTATCACCTTCTCCTTCTTCTGGAGATGCCCTCTGCAGTTTGTCCAAGGCCACCCAGGCTGGCTGTTCTCATTATAGAAAGCACAGCGGGAAATTGAATTCATAACATCTGACTCCACAACTAGAGACCCAAAGCAACCAGCTACATTTGGGAGAGTCATCTGCGTGCCCAGTGCTTGGAGAACTGATTAGATCTGGCCAGCCTGAGCTCAGCTAAAAGCCTCGGGCAGTGTATTGCCCTATGAAAGTTGGCTGGACTTGCAAATAAATACAGGACCACATTCATCTTAGCCATTTTTTTCTGAAAGTCAGCAATTAAAAATAAACCCTACAGCTCTGTATTGTTTTTAAGGTGATACATTTGGTCAAAACTGGACATGACAACGATTGTGTAACAGGCAGTTTATATGCTAGGTTATGGGCAAAGTTTATTTAAAAAGTAGGCACAGAGGGTCTAGAAATTTTGGATCAAAACCATACCAGCGCAGGGCACTAATTCTTTGCTTATCCGAATCCTTCAACTCCATTCTTTTGGAGAGAAAATTCCCACTGGCATCAGTACATTTGTCTGTCTGTCTGCCTTTCTGTCTGTTTCCTCACAAGCCTTGTTCATACACCAACAACAAAAGCAGAAAAGAGTATTACAGAGGTAAGGTTCACTGGCTTGATCTCTTTAAAAATACGATGAAGCCTCAAAACTGATTTACATCTCCTTTCCACCATCGCTTTCATCCTTAAGGATTGCTGCAGCGATGGCCACCTTCAAACCAACCACTGAAACTCTATCCAGAAAGAAGGAAACATCCAAATACTTCTTTCTTTCTTTTTTAGCATGTCAGGGTGTCCTGTTCCACAGACGTTACCCCCTGCCAACCTGCCGCCACACAATGCCACCCACCTGTTCGTATCCATCATCTCCTTCCTCCGACCTGCCCAAGCGCCGCCATTCGGGTTTCTGCCGCTGACGGACCCAACCCCCCTCGTTCGAAAGGGAAGGTGCAAACTCAGCGCCCAGCCTCTCAGCTTGGGGCAGCCACAGGCATGTTGTCAGCTTTGCTACTGAAACCATCTGCCCTGAACAAACAGAGCCGCTGAGCAAAACCCTATTGTGTTCCTCCGTAAGCCCTGCTTTGGCCGCTTCTCGTGCCAGGCCTGCTGGATTTCTTTCCTGGCTAGTGGAAATGCACAACAACTGGCCAACGTGATGTCAGACACTTCCCTGTTAGTGTTCCACTTCTTCCTTCCTGGCTCTTCAAGATCTAGAATTTAGGAATGACCTTTAAAACAACCACTACCCTGCGAAGCAACCTCCCAGTGGCCATGCTAGAAGGTTCGTCAAGGTGACATTCAAAAAATGAACGTTCCCAAGATTTGGCAAGGCTGGGTTGTCATTTTGTCATTATCATCATTCCGGAACTGCAGAGCGACCTTGAAAGGACTCTATGTCATGGAGACCCAGTGGTGAACTGAACCCCCCAACCTCCATCTCTGCAGTCAGATGCCTAAGCCCCTGAGCAGGCTTCAGGTCTATTTCCAGGGGTACCTTGTATAAAGGAATTAATTTGTTCCAAATGACATTCTGTTATGAAATCTGGAAATTGACAAAGCGGATTGGATGAGCAGCGAAACGTTTCTATCTCTCAAGAAAAAGAAGTCCTGTTGCCACCATGACTCAACTTCCAGATAAACTCACTCAGATGACTGAGAATCTTCACAGACATATTCTGTTGAGCAAATTTTCCTTTATACACATTTTCCATAGGAATGCATTGAAAAGGGATTAATCCCTAATCACAACTGTTTTTCTGTTGTACGGATTCGCCCCATAGGCGATTCTGTCAAGCAAATTTCCCCTACCTGTGGAATTTTTTAATGTTGTACAGATTTTAGGTAATATAAACCATTTGTTATATGAGGGTCCACTGTATTTAATTCGTTTCATTACATTTTGAGCCCACCCAACTCGTAGCAAAGGTGCTCTTCTGTCTAGCTGTAATCTAGACCGCACATGGTTAAAAAAAATATTACAGAACACAACATATAGGAAACCCCAAAGAAACGTTCTGGATGTGTTGACATTCTTTTAAGATTGTTTTCACTCATTTCAGCTCCACAGTTCTGATGTCTGGCTTGACTGGTATTTTGGGCAGCATTGTGTGCAGTCAGTTGGAAGAGGCATCAGAAGCCATCTTGTCTAACCCTCTGCCAGTGCAGGAACCCCCCCCCCAAAAAAAAACATCCCCAACAAATGGCCACCTGACCTTTGTTTCAAAACATCTAATGCAGGAGTTTTTGCCATCTTTTGCAAGCTTCTATTCTCTTACCAGACAGAAATGTCTAGTAATTGTACCCTATAATACTGCAACTGGGCATACACAATCAGATTCTGGGTTTCTCCAGAGAGAGAGAGAGAGAGAGAGAGAGAGAGAGAGAGATTGTTCCAACACCCTGCATGACAACTATTGGTAAATCATACCTGTCACAACTATGTTACATCAAAAAGTAAGAATAATAGTTCAACTAAGGGCTTGACAATGTCATAAATAGTTGTCTCATCATTTCCTTTCTCAGTATCTGCTGACTAGGCAACGTAAGATTCAATAAGCTGCTATCTATTTTCAACCTATCTGGCATGACATTATTATTTCTGTACCAGGTTCTGTTGTAGGGAAGTTGCTTAGGAAGATACAGCTTCCCATGGCGAATTCATTTCCAGATCAGAATTCCCTGCCAGAAGTCTTTAAGAATGCTCTCTATACCAAACAAAAACTTCCAGGACCCAAACTGTAATGGGAAGCCGATTTGTAGAGATTTATTGGAATTAGAGATGGGCACGAACCACTGGTTCGTGTTTTGGGAGAGCAGGTGTTCGGTGCTTTCCCAGCCCCACCTTCCCCGGGGACTCCTTGCTCAGAGGCAGTGCTTGGAAAAGGCAAGGCAGGAAAGCCCAGATGCTGCCTCTTGAGTGGGCACCTGCTGAAGGAGGCGATGCTGGGGAGCACCAAACACCTGTTTGGCCACTAAACGAACCCGCACGAGCCACCAAACTGGGGGTTTGTGCCCATTTCTAAATAGAATTTATTTCCCAGAGAAATAATATTTTGTGGTGCTTAGTACATGCAAATATCATTCCCTTTGGGAGGAATCACAGCCAACTATGCTTATTTATTGTATTGTATTTGTATACTCTTCTCTGCCTGTCTAGACACAACCTCAGTTGTAAAATGAAGTACAACCATAATGTGAAACCTAAGCTATTCTAGAATTCAGCCGGAATGTTACTTTTGACAGAACTGGATAGAGAGATTTATACATTTCGGAGTTTTGTTTTTAATTGTTGGGTTTTAACATATGATATAAATTCCTTGATTTGTCTCGCTTGCTTTTTATCTGTGTCTGAGCTTTCTCGTGGTCAGCTGCCTTGCGTGCTCTTTTGAGTGGAAAAGAGAGAGATAAATGCAATTGGTAAACTACTGACGTTCAAAGGAAGGGTCTCTGCTTTATCAATTTTACCTTTTTTTTAAAAAATGTGGTGGTCATAAGATACAGCACTAGACTTGCTAGCACTGGTAATTTCTAGCTTTTATATTTGGGCAGGGTACTGGAAATGAGGTAACCAAAACCTAAGGAAAACTAGTTTCCATGAGCTATATCGCTGCCATTTCCACTGAGAACAGAGAAAGGACCAACATGTGTTGATGTCAGCAATAAGTTGATGCAAAAAAAAAGTGTGTTGTTTTCATATACTCTTGTGTGCCTCGTGCAATTTGCAAATTCAGGCGTACACACAAGAAAGAAAACTTTGCCTTCTGGACTACAGCTCAAGAATGATGCCCCAGAAAATGAACTTTGCTGGGCTCCCCCCCCCCCGACCGCAGACATTTTGTGGCACTACATCTGTCTTCGCCCTTCCCTGCATTGCTTTTGTCTGCCCCAAATAGCAAGATCAGCGACCCTAGCATTCCTGCCCCTCCTTTCCACAGCCAGCCATCTCAGTTGCTGGAAGTTAAGGAATTCACTGGCGTGGCCTCGCCCACTAATCCCCCTGCCTTTTCGCTTTGGGGCAAGATAATTTGGACCCGGACAAAAGGCTTGCAAAGCACCGGCGCCAACGCGTGTGCCGGGCCTGGTGGAATTCTCATAGATGGGTAAACAGTCATAATAGCAAGGGGCAAGGCCAATGTGTCAGTATCATCGAAGCTGAGGGTGGGGTGGGGGGCAGACGGGCTGAGGGCAGCCCCGTTCAATCAACGGCTGTTGGCTCAGCCCTCTGGCCTGCCTCTCTTCCCCCCCCCACCCTATCGGCATGCTGGGGTGCCATTGTTCTACGCTCAGGCCTCGGATTCTGTCTACATTCCTCCCTGAGCCACTCCACTGCGAGACGGCATGGTTGTGCCCCTTTCCAAACAGCCAACAGTCGGTGCTTTAAAGGGGAAGCAACATGGAGGGGAGGTGAAATCTGAAAAAGATCTAGTATCTAGCAGTTTTGTCCTCTGGGTGTTTTAAAGTACAATTCCCAGCTCCCACACCATGCTAAGTCGAGTTAGTAGGAATCGTTGCCTGCAGAAAACCCTGGACGATCAACATTTTTGCGACTGGGGGTGGGGACGGAATTAAATCAGGTTTTAATCTTCTTTTGCAATAACCATGGATTTGCTTCTCCTTTTCCCTAGAACTTTGATTGCTCTATATGAATATCCCACCAACTAGAAATAATGGCTCTCTTCCTATGTGTTTGTGGATATGAGTAAGTGTGCAAGTGATGTGCACCCAAAGGGCCTCTGGTAACTTTATTTATTCATGTACAGTAGGACCCCGGTATCTGCTGGGGATTGGTTCCAGGCCTTCCAGTGGATAACAGAAACCATGGATAAGAGAGAACACCTGCCCGCCCACCCCCAAACTGCTGTTTCCTGACAGTAGCTTGGTTTATGGCTGCTGTTTTGAGACAATAGCCTGCTTTGCAGATGCTGTTTGTGACAATAGCTTGCTTTGTGGCTGCTGAATTATTTAATTTTTTTCCTCTGCCAACCGTGGATAACTGTATCAGTGGATAATGAATCAGTGGATACAGGGGTCCTTCTGTATTTCTTACATTTTTATTGATTCACTTTATTGAATCAAAAGTCTCAAACTGGATTTTTTACAAAATTTAGGGTTCTTCTAAGCCTGTTTACTTCTTTCTTCTGTTTTAATGGCCCCCATTTGGGGTCCACTTCCACTGGTTCATGCCGCCTGATTTCACCAACTGTGGAAGTGGCATAAAGAGCTTCAAATGTTAATCTCTCTCTGAAACTCAAGCCATGTTTGCAGATATCAAGCAGTCCCCATCCCTAGCAAGGCAAACTTAATACCTAAACACAATACTATACTCAGGACTAACTCCCATCAGTTAAGTATCTTCTCAAAGGAAAATAGCCCTGCAGCCATGGTTATAGCTCTTGGAATAATCCTGCCAGCTTGGCCATCGGCCAAACAATAACTGTCCTCTCCTCCATCCATAATACCAATGCTTCTAGTGAACAATGTCTAGCAGTTTGGACACCCAGTAGAATGCAAAGCCCCCCTCCCTAGTACATAGCATTCCTGATTGTGGTAAAGCCAATGTGTGTGTTTTTTTTTGCATTTGGTCTGGATGGGTGGTGGGGCAGGGGAGAGAGAGAGAGAGAGATGGAGGGAGACAGGGAGAGGCGTGCATGAAAGAATGCAGAGATGCTATTTGCGGTTCCGAAATGGAAAGTCAGTTCCTTTGAGTGACAACTGCCAGCAGTGGGGGTTTTTTTTGATGGGGGAGGAGGGTCTCCACATTCATTTGTCAGCGGGCAAGAGCATCCCAAACCTTGGAGTTTCATTCCTGTACAGGGAGAGTTTGTGGGCAGACCTGGCATCGATAAGGAATGCCAAGGAGTATCAGATGGATGGGTGAAATGGCCTGGGGAAAGTGGAGCCACCCTTGGTTGGAACAGAAATATTGGCAAAGTCTGATTATCTGGAGAGGTTATGGTGGCGGCGGCATTGCCAATACCTGTATTTGGCTGGAAAGAAACAAACCAATGAAATGAGATGCACCCATTATTTGTTTCATGCTTGTCTCAAACCGAAAGGATCCTAGAAACCAGTCTCAAAGCTATTATGGAAAACAGATGCAAGTACAGTACATTTATGATCATTTTTAAACCAGTGTTTTGCCAAGGGACTCTTTGTCCAATTTTCCTAATCTTTGATCGGTCCAAAGCGCCAAAGGAATAAGAAAAACTCCTAACTACAAAACATGGCACCATTGGGGTGTGAAACACCAAAGGCAGTGACAGGCAGAAAAGAGCCAGGATAATTCTCACTAGAAGCCATTAGAATGGAGGAGTGAAGGTGGCATAAAACAGAATGCAACTGAATAGATCGAGGAAAAGAATGTAGCTTTAAAAATGGATATAAAAAATTAAAAATGGTGGCATTTTCTCTAGTGGTTTTCTAGATGTATCATTGCCTGTTGCTACTTCATTTAATGCAGTGGTTCTCAACCTGTGGGTCCTCAGATGTTCCTGGTCTGCAACTCCCAGAAACCCTTTCCAGCACAGCAAGTGGTGGAGGCTTCTGGGAGTTGCAGTCCAGGAACATCTGGGAACCCACAGGTTGAGAACCACTGATTTAATGCTACCTGACCCCCCCACTCTACCCCCTAGGGCTATGGTCCCCATGCATGGGTCCCCCAATGTTCTTGGACTACAATTCCCAGAAGCCTTCTCCACTAGCTGTGTGGGCCAGGATTTGGGGAGTTGTAGTCTAAGAACATCTGGAGAGCCAAGGTTGACAATCATGTCTCTAAAACTCTGCTGAACTCTGTTTTTTTAAAGGAAGGTTTTTTGGGCACCTATAGTAAAAATACCCTGAAGAATATTTGTGATATTTGCTCCAGGAAGACAGGCAGGTGTCTCCCAAATTCCACTAGATTTCCAAGTATTGTTATCATTTTTAAAATGAGAAACTCTGAGGGAAATACTTGGTGATCCTACTCAGTTAAATCTAAATTATGAACATAGTTTGGTGAGGTTTTCCAGTCTGAATAACACTAGATAGCAGCAGAATATCAGCTGGTCCTTTTGTGGTTCTTTAAGATCATCAGAAGACAACCCTCTCTCAGTCCCATTGCTAGCACAAGCCAGGTTGATGGGGACACGGGAGACAGCAATCTCTGTGGCAGTTCCCAGTAAAAGTGGGAAAATCTGACTACCAAGAACAATCATGCAGGGTATGAGTAAAGTGGATAGAGGGACACTCTTCTCCCTCTCACAAAACAGCAGAACTAGGGGACATCCAATCAAACGGAGGGCTGGGAGAGTGAGAACGGACAAAAGAATTTTTTTTTACCCAGCGTGTTGTTAGTCTGTGGAACTCCGCCCCACAAGATGTGGTGATGGCACCTGGCCTGAATGCCTTCAAAAGGGGATTGGACAGATTCCTGGAGGAGAAGTCCATCACAGGTTACAAAAGATGATGGAGATGTGTAATCTCCAGGCTTAAAACTGGGGTATTTCAAGGACCAAATGCAGGGGAGTGGTATCAGGAGAAAGATATCTAGTCTCGTGCACTCCCGGATACATTTGGTGGGGCCACTGTGAGATACAGGAAGCTGGACTAGTTGGGCCTTGGGCCTGATCCAGCATGGCTCTTCTTATGTTCTTATAACCATATAAACATTAAACATGTTTACATTTAACATCCTGCTTCAGTGGAAACAGGCAGGGACTCTGCTGTCTATACATGACTGTTCTTAGCTTGGTCATGAAAACCCCGTGCAACAGAGCCTTATGGCTCCTGACCCTACAAAAGGAGCAAAAAAAGATGATCAGAGCACGGCCGTCTTGCTACAGCTGCATGACCTGACAGTTGCATTTGTCGATATCCTCTGTTGAGTACAAAGCTCCAGGATCAGCCACCTCCCTCCACTCTTTCACACAAATTGTGGTTTTTGGGCACAGCCAGGTCTACGGAAACGAAAGGTCAATTGTTTTAACCAGCAGAGCTCTACAGAATTTGGCAACAAATTTGTCACACTGGCATCCTTGCCTCTTACGGTCTATGATTTATGTGAAGCTGCCAGCTGTGCTGTGCCCTGAAGACAACAGCAGGACAACATCCGAAAAGGAGTGCTGAGCAAAAGCACTATAACTCCCAACCAGCGTGGCCACTGGGGATTCTGGGTGTTGCAGTAACTTTCCAAACTTTGCCCTCTCTCTCTCTCTCTCTCTCTCTCTCTCTCTCTCTCTCTCTCTCTCTCTCTCTCTCTCTCTCTCTCTCACTTACTCACTCACTCTCCAGTGTTGGAGTGGAACTGCAGCTTCAGGTCACAGGGTCAGGTTTTGATTGGCAGGAACAATCTGCACGCCCCACACACCTCACCTTCAAGGGTTCCCCGTCCCCTCTGAGCGTAGCTGCAATTCTCATTGTGTTTAATGAGCCAAGGAGAGGAGGCTGATGGATGTCTTAAGAACAGGATAGTATTCAGAGTGACACCTGCTGTAACATGGGGGATCCGGAGTGGCTTGGTCAATTAAATCCATTAGCTCTGCCCAAGATTGGACTGGATGGCCCTTGAGGTCTCTTCCAACACTATGAATCTATGATTCAAAGATGTGCTCCTGATCAGGGCCGGCGCGTCCATTAAGGCGAACTAGGCAGTTGCCTAGGATGCCAAAATGGAGAGAGGGCGCTGGCCAGCCTGCTGTCCCCCCACTGCCCCCCCGCTGGCCACTGCCATCCGTCCCCCCACTGCCCGCCAGCCGCCCGTCACCGTCCGCCCCTCGCCCCCCCGCGCCCATCGCCGTCCACCCCCCTGTGCCCGTTGCCGTCCGCCCCACGCCCGTCGCCATCCCCCGCCATCCACCATCCACTGCCCCGCCCCCAGCTGCTGCCCGCCCACCCACCCCACCCCCTGCCAGAAGAAGAAGAAGAAGAAATTTAACAACAATAATAACAGCCCCAAGGGTGAAGGGAATACAAAGCCACAAAAGTATATGTACAGTGTTTGTTTTTTCTTTTCTTTTTTGTCCCTTCCGTATTTTTTCTTTTTCCTCTTCACTCATCTTGTATTAATGAATGTTATGTTGTGTGGGATATGTTTCAATTATATTGTTTGTTCAGTATAATTTTCTCTATTTTTAAAAAGAAAGAAATAATTTACATTTTCCTCCAGATAGACTCCTTCAGATAAACTAATCAGAAACCAGCCAAAACCCAGGCACACAGTGCCTATGAGATATGAGACTCTGATCTGTAAAGAAAACTTACACAGGAAGTGTCTGCATGTCAACAACGTGAAGAAATTCAAAATTCCATTATCTTAAATTTCTATTAGAATTATTAAACTTTGAAAAAGCACATTGACTTAGAGGGTAAATTCGGCTAAGTATCAGAAACAACACAAAGCTTTTTCAACCTGACCAAATCTTTACATTTCTCTAATCATCTGCACCTGTAACAGAAACATAGGTATATCTTGCTCTGATCTGCTGGGTACCCCAACATTCACTGTTCTGATTATACACCACAGCTTTGAAAAAGTTACTCTTCTGGGCAGCAGCACCACCGACTCCTCCATCTAGCATAGGAGATGTTTAAACATTCTGATACGCATGTGTGTTTACTCAAGAGGAAAGCTTCGGAAATTAACGTATACGTCAGTGATGCCACCTAACCTAATACAGTGGACATTCGTATAACAAGCGGTTTGTTTTAACAGAATATCTGCTGAAAGGAAACAATTTCCGGAGAAAGGGGGAAATTGCTTAACAGAATTGCCTATGGGGAAAATCCATACAACAGAAAAAAGGTCACAATTAGGGATTACTCTGTTTTCAATGCATTCTTATGGGAAATTTGTACAAAGGAAATTTTGCTTAATAGAATTTCATTTGGAACGAATTAATTCCTTTATACAAGGCACCATGGTACTACGAATAGAGGCAGCTGTCCAAAGGCTCAGATAAAGCAGAGACATGTCAATCTACTATTGCTAATCATAATCATCCTGTCACAGTTTCAGCATAGCACCGAAAATCTGGGTGATTTAAGTTGGCTTTGCTCAACAAGCCTTTAAGCAACCCTCAGTGCCTACACAGGCTTTCGCCGGATGTGAGCGCCTGCCATTTAGTATCTTCAGCACAGGCTGGTTCCAACCCCTTCCCTGTTTCAGGGCCCTGAACCATAACTTACACAGAATTCCCAGTGATCCAGGATGGTGCCTTCTTTTAAGAACAACTCCTACGGGGAGGAATTGTGCGGAAGCGCCAGTTGTTAAGAAGACCCTAAGAAGGAGACCTGCTCCACTCCTTGGTCGTCGTCCTGAAACTCCGCCTGGCCCCTCACAGCTGATTATATCTGGAAGTCCTGAGCTATGTTGGGAAGATGAAGAGGGTGGTCTATTTTTAGGGGGGCTGGCATGTTGCTATTCCATCAGGCTGAGTCAATCATGACTTCTCATAACCTTGACGGGGAGGAGGCAGGAGGCAATTCAGATGGTTGGAGAACCAAGGAGGCTTACTCACGGTGTAGACTGCCAATGCCCCTGTTCCCTGGTATCAAGTAGAAAAGGAGGATGAATTTCCCACAAGTGCATCAGGGATTGGGAACCCATCCCTGAGTCATAAACCATGTAGCTCTGTCATGATGAGGCTCTTGGTTTTCATGGGACTGTTGCAATATCATACCTTCTGTGTGAAGACAGAAACTAATTTTCGACAGACAGCCCTGTGTGGTAGCCACCAGTCTTCTTCCAGCAGCCTAAACAAGGCGCATGGTGTGTAGATTTTCAAATGCCGAATAGTATGTTTCAGTTTATGGGGCGTGGTGGCTCAGTGGGCTAGAGCGCTGAAATGTTCAGCTGCAAAGTGGGCAGCTCGGCGGTTCAAATCCTGGGTGCCACGCAGTGGAGTGAACGCCTGCTTTTAACCCCAGCTCCTGCCAAATTAGCAGTTCTAAAGCATGGAAATGCAAGTAGATAAATAGGTAGCGCTGTAAAAAGTGGGAAGGTAATCAGTGTTCTGTGCTCAGAAAATGCGTTTAGCCATGCTGGCCACATGGCCACAGACTTGCACAGCACTGGCTCTTTGGCTTCGGAATGGAGATGAGCACTGCCCCTAGAGTTGGACATGACTAGCATGCATGTTCAGGGTGGGGGAACCTTTATCTTTTACCTATGTACCAGTTTAAGGAACGCAAGACAATTTGCATTGCTATTTTTTAAGTGCTTTCCTGTCTTATCCCAAACGTTCAGGATAGATGAAAGGGCTGGCCATACTAAATAACAACAATAATTATGTGCTTTCAAATTCATTCCCACTTATACAAATACAAGACTGGGCTGTAAGGAATACCTTTATAGGCCACTAATAAATATTTTTAAAAATCATCACAAGCTTTTGTGGATAAACTCCACTTCTTCAAGGCAAGTACGAAAAGTCCAAATGTGGCAAGATGTTTTTTGCCAGGAGGTGGATCTTAGATGTAAAGCTTAGCAAGATGATTTTTGCCAAGCACTTCTGTCTTAGTGTGTTACTTCACGTCCTCCTATCCCCCCTTTTCTGTCCCGCTTGAGGACGGTACAAAAAAAGCTTACTCCATGTCCGTTGCGTGACAAAGGAATCCCATACTGACCACACCCCCAGAACTGGGATTTAAGTGGGATGAGCTATTCCCCTCCCTGGCCTCAGGAACCTGCTCGTCTTGCTTCACGTTCCGAGATGAGAGCCCGTGAAGTAAGCCTCGTCGCAGAACAAGGCCAATTGTAGTTCATTGCCATCTAGTGGCAGGAGTGTGAAGTGACATTCACCAGTAAATTACCTATGGAGTGGAGTTAGCAATGCAGTGCAGAGATTTTAAAAGACAAATGCCTCGAAGTTTGCTCTGTAACACATTGAAGGCAAGGCTGCGGAGAATCGAAACATCAAAAAATGGAAGGTCAGACGGGGAAAAAAAAAAGAGAACGAAGGCAGAGAATTTCACATCTTATCACGAAACAAGGACATGTGGTAACAGTCGTCCCGGTATCATCAATCACGCCCATGGGTATACGGGAACAGGGACAGTACCGGGGCAAGACCACGTGACCGCAAGCGATGTGATCATGAAATGAACGTCGACTTGGAACGAGGAAGGATGTGAAGTAACCGTCTTAGATGAGACAGGAAGCAGCAGGGCTGCTCATCTCTTGAAAACAGAGATGAGCACCGCCCATCTTGGACATGACTAGCCCGCATGTGCCTTACAAAGTGTATGAGATTGACTTTATTCCAAATGGAAAGTCACAGTCATATTTCCCAAAGGAGATGGTGGAGCATCTCCAGGTGAGAAAACAACACACACACACACACACACACACACACACACACACACACACACAGAGAGAGAGAGAGAGAGAGAGAGAGAGAGAGAGAGAGAGAGAGAGAGACAGAGACAGAGACAGAGACAGAGACAGAGACAGAGAGAGAGAGAGAGAGAGAGAGAGAGAGAGAGAGAGAGAGAGAGAGAGAGAGAGAGAGAGAGAGAAGGGTCAGTTTTGTTCAACCAGGAAATTCAAAATGGTGAAGGGAGGCCAGGCTCAATCATTTAGCTCACAGTGCCACCACAGGCGCACAATTATATAACTCTGGCTTGTTATAGCAAAGTTTTTGTGACACTTTCTTTACTTGGATCTCATGATTACAGCAGGGGCTCTCATGGTTTCCATGGTCAGCTGGTTACACAAGAGTTTTTGACTAGACATGGGCACAAACCTTCCTTAGATGCCAAGGACACCAAAATGAAAGAGCCCCCACCCCCATCCCACCACCCGAAAGAGCCAGAAATGAATTCAAATCAAGAATTCCTCTCGAACACATCCCACGCACGGAATCGTGTTTCTGTGAGGATAGAAGCTGCACTGTCACCACAAGATGGCACTCCAAGCCTTCCCAATTCCTTGAAATGCTGCAATTCCCATCATTGTGTGTGTGTGTGTGTGTGTCTGTCTGTCTGTCTATACTATTTTTTTCAAATCTCTAGTCTAAATAAATTTTAATAGAAAGCCCTGGACCATGAGTACCAGAAATTAATTTTCTTCTCTGTTCCAGCAATCATTTGTGATTGGCCTCCATTTCTCACACTCTCCTCTAGCCATTTTATGTCTGATAAAGGTGAACACTGAACACCGTGACACAGAAGTAGAGGAGAGAAGGTCAGGTACTTCGGATGATGTGATTAGATGGAGGCAGTTCATTTTGCCAAATGCATCTTCTTAAATTGCAACACCGCCCTTTATTTGGCACAAGACATAGCTATGAACTACATTTGGTTTTACTCTGAGCCAGAAAGAACTCAATATTCAAAATTTGCTCATATGCTCTGCTTTGCCTCTCCCGGTGGAATGAGAACATTCACCTTTGAAACCCAAAGTGTACATTTTGAATGTGAACTCTTATGTCAGCATTCATGAGTCTCCTTTTGTTTTGTTTTGTTTTTGATAAACATGCATTTTAGTGGAAACATACTCTCAAATGTATTTCTGTGCTCAGTTTAAGGTGCTGGTTATGACTAGAGATAGGGATGGACAGCAAAATGGCGGTTTATCATGGTTCATGGTTTGTTAAGGTTGACAAACCATGAACCACAACCCCCACCCCCACCCCCTGCACACACACCTATGAACTGATGAGACAACAAATTGGTTTGCTGGTTTGTTGGGTATTTTAGACTGTCACAGTTGGGGACAACCCGTCTAAAGTGAAGGAGTAATTGTAAGATTGAGTAACAAACGACAGGAGGTTACAAAACATTAAAACTTAGGGAAAACTGTAAAATTGGTTTGCTCCTCCCAAACGCCTTTCCGTATTCCTTGTAATGCAGACATATTAAAATCCTTCAAAGGTGAACCTTTTGATCTCCGAGAAAAGGGTGAGAGAGATGCCTCAAGTTGCAAGTTTAACTCTCAGAGGTTTGTCATTGCATCCGGTTGACTAAAGGGATGCCCTCCCCCTTCTTTCCCCCCTCTTCTGGCCAGTCATCAGCGGTGCTTTTGATGGTCATTCAAGCCCTCCTGAATCTTGACCGCCGCTGAGGCCATTGGGGAAAAGAAACAGATGATCTGAACGGCCAAAATAGAAGGTTGTACTCACAGGAGTTGACCTTTCTCGAAGTGTAAGCCGAAGCCGGCAACATGGGAGGAGTTACCTTGCTTCTCCTCATGAGTTGTGCCTCCTGTGAGTGACAGAACATCAATACAGTGGATCAGCGGGTGAAGGAGTCAACAGTAGGAGCCCTGAGCAGAGCAGAAACGAGCAGGTTTGGTGTCAGGGCATCCGTGCTGTGCTATGTCTTGTTTTCTGATGAGGGCTTCAAATTAAAGTGAGAGGGCTTGCATTTTGTTACTTTTTAAATCTGTTCTAGGCATTATTAATATAAATGTTATTTTAAAGAAATATTTGAATGATTCACTCTTTTTAGCGCCATAATGATCTATGACACCTTGGCACCTTTCTTAGGAGGAAGGTTGGGGGGGGGTTTAAATCAATCAACAAACACTAATTTAATTGTCAAACAGAATGGTGTGTATGGAAAGAGGATGGAAGAACAGGGGGAGAGCTAGAGACTGAAATCAAGATGGCCATCTGGTTTGTGACAATCTTTAGTGGAGAGATCTGGGTTCAAATCCCCACTCAACCACAGGGCTCACTCAGTTGACCTCTTAGGCTTTCTCCCCTTTCTAATACTTACAAATAGAGATGGGCACGAAATGAATTTTTTTGTTTCGTTATTCGTTATTCGTTTTGTTACATAATGAAACAAATAACACGAAATGAACCAAACCGAGAAAAATTGGTTCGGTTCGGTTAGTTTCATTAAGGGGGGGGGGGCGGAGTTGTCTCCTACTTGGTGCTGGTCCAGAGGTCCTTTCGTGCCAAGCTGCACGGAGGGAGCACGCACCTCGTCGGTGCCATCGAGGGATGCGGCGGGCTCGAGCCTCAGCTTAGCTCCGGGAGGAGAGATAAGAAGCGGGCTGCATTTATGCGGCCAGAGCAGCACGGCTTCGAAGCCCCCCCCTTGTACCTCCCTCCCATGGCCTGTTATCGCGGGGCCGATTGGGAGGGGAGATAAGGAGGAGGCTGCACTTAGGCGGCCAGAGCAGCGCGGCTTCAAAGCCACCGCTCCCTTGTGCCTCCCTCCTGTGGCCAGTTATCGCGGGGCCGATTGGGAGGGGTGATAAGGAGGCCACGCTTAGGCGGCCAGAGCAGCGTGGCTCTGACGCCGCTCCCCCTCTTTATTCCTCCCACTCCCGTTCGTAGGCACCCCCAGTTCTGACCAGGCCCCAGGGGCTGCACAGTGGGCGCTGGAAAAAACAAATAACGAAACAACAAAATAACGAATAATGAAACAACAAAACAACAAAACAATTTTTTGGCGAAAATTCACAAAAACTGAAATGAAACAAACTGAACTCCTTAACGAAACAAAACAAAACAAAACACAATTTTTTCGATTTGTGCCTATCTCTATTTATAAATATTTCTGATTGCAATATCAAAACAGGCCATTAGAGTGTGCCAGAGAGTATCTCTGAGGTTTCTCCTGGCCTGCTGGTAACAACAAAACTCACTGATAACGCTCTGTGCATCCGGTTGTCGTTATCATTATTCATAAACGACAGCAACAATAATGACAACTTGCCTGCTGAGGAGTAAGGCGTCATGCAACAAGTTCCTCTTTGTTCTCCCCCTGAGCGAATAATGTTGCTCCTTTGTAGACTTTGGAACAAGAATCAACACCCACCTTCTTCAGCAGATCATTCTCATGCAAACGGGGGACGTGGCTCCCTTGTTCTCTTCCCCTCTTGCTGCTTAGCAAATGGCCCGAGTCTTCTGCCGCGAGTTTGAGTCTCTGGTTTGGCCCATGAACGGCCCCCATGTTGTCGCTTCCGATGGGGCCTCTCTGACAGTCTGCAGGGAAAGATGCTTTGCTCTGCCATTCCGCCACGCGTGGTGAAGAGAGGGCTTTTCCGGAGTCCAAGCTGGCATGGGAAATACTCTTGGCACTCGGTGCAGTGGGATGTGCCCAAGAGAGGACAAGATCCTGCACAGATTTGCTCCTGGGAATTCTGCAATCACCGCTTTGAAGAGGAATCACTCTGGAGTTTCTCCCGCTTAGTTCCATCTTCTGCAGATTTTTTTCTCTCCAGCCTCTTGGGAAGAAATGCATCAGAAGAAAGAAATGACCCTGCCTCTTGGCTATTTTTTTTAAAAAAAAGGAAAGACCTGTTATTGTAACACATACCAATCCCACAATGTTTAACCTTGTGTCCCACTGGACTTTACCCTTCAGTCAGCTAGCTTTTTGTGCTTGAATGGCTCCTTTCTCTGTGAGTATCCATGAGCCAGGGAGGTAGAAAAATGCTGCTCCGATTGATTTTTGCCTATTTTGGACACGGGATAAGGACATTTTCTGTGATGTTCAGGTCTCAGCGCCCAGTGCCGCAGTGGGTGAGGAGCCCTTAGGCAGAATGTGTCCCCTGCCTTCATTCCTGGGTGGTACTACACCCTACCTTGGTTTCACTTCACTGCGGTCAGCTCTTGGACACTCAAATTTGGACATGCCTGGTTTAAGGGAAGGGGTGAGAAGGACTGTGCTTCAAGATTGGTTTGGGCCCTGCAGGACCTAGAGTACTGTGTCCAGTTCTGGATACGGCACTTTACATAGGATGCCAACAAACTGAAGCAAATTCAGAGGAGGGTGACAAGGATGATCAGGGGACTGGAAAACAAGTCTTATATGAGGAAAGACCGAAAGAACTGGACATGTTTAGCCTGGAGATAAAAAGTGACACAGCAGAGATAGGATAGCACTTTTCAAGGATTGTACTTGCAAGGCTCTCACACAGTGTAGGATCTGTTCTCAAACATTCCAGAATGCAGGTCATATAATAACAGGCTCACACTACAGGAAGCCAGATTTTGGCTGAATATCAGGGTAAAAAAAAATTAACTGTTAGAGGAGTATGACAAAGGAACCAACCCTCGTGAGGTGGCAAGCACTCATATGCTGAAGGCATGCAAGGGAAAACTGGACATCTGTCCAATCTACTTGAACTTAGATCCCTGCATTGAGCAGTAAGTTGGCGTTGATAACTTTATAGGCCCCATCCAACTCAATTATGCTATGAATCCATGATGCTGCAGAGTATAAAACCAGGAAAAAAATGATACCAAGTTCTGCGGCTTGGTTTCTAAACACCATTTCAAAGCTCATAAAGCTTAGCTTTTGAACTAGGACCCTGTTGTTCTTGAGGTACCGTTTCTCACAACCAGATGGCAGCAGAATGAAATCAGAGCATCCACATGGAACCTAAAATGTTGTTGTTGTTGTTGTTGTTGTTGTTGTTGTTGTTGTTGTTGTTGTTGTTGTTGATGATGATGATGATGTGAGCCATCAAGTTGCTTCTGTTCTGACATATGGTAACCCTATGTTCTAAAGTGAGAGCAAGAAACAAAACCACACAAGTTTTGGTGGTCACCTACCCCTTATTACCTAGTGCATTTCTTGGTATGCGCATAGGGATGCAACAACGACCTCAGTAATAAAAGCAGCAATTTGTGCGGACACTTGTCCTGGTTCCTATATTCAAGTGCAAACCACCAATAGGATTCTGACTCATATTTTTTAAAATGATATCCAGCTTACCGCACCACTAATTCAGAGACAGATCTCCTTCCAAAAGATGATGCTTGAAAAATCTGCTTCTTCACCGGAGACTCAGATCTTCGGGGAAAAGATGGTGAAGTGGATCGTCTCATCTCAGAGGGTTTCATCATCTTGGTCAAAGACCAAGTGGTGTCTTCTCTTTGGCTGGCACGGGGGAACAAAATCCTTTGGCAGTTCGACTCAGGTGGTTCCCACTGAAGAGCAAAGCAAACTTTTTTTTCCTGCATGAGACAGACATACATTTAAATGAAAAGTTAGAAGTGACTGCTCTGAATATTAGGCTTCATCATCCTGGTGGGTAACTCCAATCCAGAGAGAGCCGGCAATCCGCTTTGGGGGTTTATAGGAACTATCCAGAGTGCTGAACACTATCTCCAACATAGATTCAGAACTTTGGAAAGCTCTTCTAATTGTAGATTAAAACCTGGATCAGATTCATTGCTCCCCTGACAGTGCAGTCACTAGCCTCCAGCGGATTAGGTGGAAAGTTTCCTTTAGCCGGGAAACTTTAAGGCCTAAGAATTTCTTTCTTCTGGTTTTTCATCTTGAAACCAGATTTGGATTTGACAGTAGAGGAGTGCAAATATGTGGTTTTGCACTATTGCTCCCAGAATGCTCCCAGAATTTAACAGCTGCCTGGGTAAATCTGCCTGGGAGTTGGAGTCCATAAATCTGCATATCTCTACTGGATAGTTCTTAGAACTGCTGGACATCTCAAGGGTTTAGGCATCTGGCTGCAGACCCAGAGGCTGAGAGTTCAATTCCCCACTGCATTTTCTTGACAGGGTGTACCCTGTGATTCACAGTGTCCCTACAAGCTCTGCAGTTGTAAGATTATTAATTCATTATTAAGGAGAAGGCTGTTCTCTGACAAGCCATGAAAGAGAGCAAGGATGGGAAACACTTGATCCTTAAAGTTTAATTGTTTTGGATTGAGGCTATAATAGTCCCTCTCTGTTGCCCTTGCCAGCTAGGGTCAAGTCTTCTGGAAGGCCAAAGGTTCTCCCCTTTGAAACAGAGGATTGTCTCTGTGTAAAAGGACACACTCCACATGGACATGAAATGAAAACTGAAAGTGGTTGCACACTGATGTTTTTGCTGCACAGTAGTTGTCCAATGACCTCATGTGTGTTGTGTGTGAAGGAGTGAAATAGCTTTTTCATCTTAGGCAGAACTATTGGTTGGATTCCTATTGTGCAGTTCTATTTGGGCACTGGTGATGATGACATCATCATCAATGGCAAATCACTGCTGATTAAAGGCTTCCTTAGTTAGCTTCGAGGTGTAGTTGACTTTCCTAGATTTCATATGAGTAAGCGTGCACCCCACAATTGCCTTTAATCATCATCAGCAGTCTGCTTTTAATCACGGCAAATTGATGCTGCCATCTTCTCCATTATGCATGCAGCCCTGCCCAACAGGGTTTCGAGCCAATGAATGACAAGATTGCACTTGCTGCTACCCTTTCAAAGATGGGTGCTTTTTGTGTGACGGACGGTAATTCATATCAATGTCACTGAGGGACAGTCCACTGACCAGCTAGCAGTGTGATCCAAATGCATGTGTGAATCACCTGCTATCTTCTGTTTCCTGGGAAGTGGCAGTAAAGACAAAGTGCAATACTGAGTCTTGTGCAAAAAGAGTGTTCAAATTGTTTTTTATGTTTGGTTTTTATTAGAGATGGGCACAACTCAAAAAAATGGTGTTTTGTTTGTCATTTGTCGTTTAGGGGGTCCGTTTCGTTTCGTTTTCATTTTTCGTGAATTTTTTTGCAAAAAAATTCGTTTTTGTTTCATTACGTAATGAAACAAAAAAACGAAAACGAAAATGAAAAATTGCTGTTTTCGTTAGCATTCATTACAGCTCAATGTATTTGCTGCAATGAAAACGAAACGCACGACAAAATTTCTGTTGTTTCGTTTCGTTTCGTTTCGTTTTGGAGACAAAATTCGTTTTTCGTTTTGTTACGTAACAAAACAAAAAAACGAAAATGAAAAATTGCTCATTTCGTGCCCATCTCTAGTTTTTATGCATCTGCTTGTGCCATTTCCCCTTTTATAGTTATTGCAGTGGGTTTTAATACCTTTAAGTTTTATGTAATCTATATTATGTTTTATATTTGTAAGACCACCCAGAGCTCCTAATGGGAGTGGTATAGAAATCTGACAGACAGAGAGACAGACAGACAGATAGACAGACAGACAGACAGACCACCATATACATATAATGGCATAATTTGTAAACATTTGTATCACTTATGAAAAGCCTTAGTATATACATACCAAAGGTGGTTTCTCGGCCAAGACAGAATGGTCCGTAAGAATTCCTTGACTGCTAAGATTTCAGTCTCCTCGCCGTTTCTCTGTGCTGTTTTGCTCTGGTCATCAACTGAGCAAAGTCTCATAACCAGGGTCAAATTAAATGTTAAACATTAGACCATGAGAGACCATACGTCCTAACTAGACATGCAAGAAGAACTTTAAAACCTTCTTGCCCCTCCAGCTTGGCATAAAGAGGCAAGAAACCATGGTTGGATTGAACGAGGGTCACAACGGCATTAAATTAATTTAACTTTGACCTTCCCCTTTCACAATGGAGTCTAACAACGTACAAACAGGTCTAGATCGGGACTCTACCCTGACATCCAGCCCAGGCCTTTTCCTGTGACTGTTTTGCTTTGTTGCCCACTTGTTGAGCACAATCCCAGACATTGAAAACCTGAAGACCTTGGTCACCCTCTACCAAAGCCTTTGTACTCCAAGTGTTAAGCAGCCCATGGGGTCTCCCTGCTTTCTCTTCCCCTTACCTAAACTTCAATTCGGCTTAATTCAGAGAGGAGGGATGTGTTGCACTCCCTCCCTGGGTGCTCTGCCATGGCACTCACCTGCATTTCTTTCCTTTTGCACTATCCACAGTTATGACCGAGTGATCTGTGATTACCTATCCTAATACCTCTGTGAAGATTCTCAGTCATCCAGGTGAGTTTATCTGGAAGTTGAGTCATGGCAACTGGACTTCTTTTTCTTCAGAGAGATTGAAATGTTTTGCTGCTCATCCAAACAGCTTCGTCTGACTGAGGAAAGCTAGTTGCGAGTGCTCCATTTTATAGTTTGCTTTGACCTCATGCCACCCTGGTCTGAAATAAGCTCATTAGATGGATAATGGCCTGAATAGGCTCATTCAGTGGACAATGGCCTAAGGCGCGTGAAAGTCCCACCTTTTAACTTTCCCCACCATCCAGCCACTGGTGTAACTAGGGAGGGGTGGAAAGGTGCATTTTCCCTGGGGCACGCAGCAACATGGAGGCGCCTGGAGGGGGAGCAGGAGGAGGAAGCCATGCGCCATCCTGCCAGCAGTCCTCCTTTCACCCCACTAAGGCATGGCAATCCTTAGTCGGGGAAAAGGAGGAGAGGGAAGCAGACATTATTTTTCCCAAGCAGCAATTCCGTTGATTGCTCCTCCCTCCTCCTTCCCTCTACCCACCTCTATGGCTTGGTGATCGTTAGCCCAGGGAAAGGAGGAGAGGGAAGCGTGTGACAGAGGTGCTGCTTGGGGAAATAAAATCCCATTGCCTGTTTCCCTTCTCCCTTTCCCCGGGCTAACAATTGCTAAGCCTTAGCTGAGGGAAAGGAGGAGGGGGAAGCATGCTACGGAGGTGATGCTTGGGGGGGGGGGAAACACCGCCTGCTTGATGCTATCCATGTGCTGTACAGTTTGCACAGGAGAGGCCCAGAAGACCCCCCAAAGAGGGCATGAGAAAGAGAGACGCTTCTCCCCTCCCCCGCTGTTCCCCCAGGATCGGGCACCCCTTGCTCGGTGGGTGAGATACAGTTGGGGGGCAGGAAGGGGTACAAAAACTGACTTTGTCCTGGGCACTCTAAACTCTAGCTACGCCTCTACATCCAGCCCTTTCCACGACCAGCTATTCTCATTCTCACTCCGACAAAGTTGGGTGGGTGTTTCCTTCATTGCTCCTCTTCCAAGTCTCAGTTTCCTTCTGATTTCTTTGCCGCAGTCTCCATTTGGAGTGATGATCAAACCAAAGGTGTACAAGATCCTGGACTGCTTTAATAATCCAAGCTATCTCAGGGACTACATCTCCCTTTAAGAGCTTGCTCGAGTGTAAGATAACCAGGAGAAGCCTTCCTATCAGGCCCTATCACCTTCACAGATATGTCTGATGTGTACACAAGAGATGGCCTTCTCTGTGGCTGCTCCAAGAGTTTGGAACTCTCTGCCACTGGAGGCCAGGCTGGCCCCATCTTTGCTATCCTTCTTCAAACAGGCAAAGACCTTTTTGAGAGAGGGGAAAATATTTTAAATAAAACCAACCAACCGGCTGACCAACTGACTGACCGACTGAGCAACGAACCAACTGAACAACCAACCAAATTATTCATTGTCAATATTAAAGTTGTGTACTTTTTCTGCGATCACAATTTTGAACTTCATAATGTTCAGCTGCACCCCTGCTTTGACACTTCGGTTTGCTGGAAAGAGACCCAACTGCAATGAACTGGACTTCTCGGGAAGGGCCAGGAGAGGGTGCTGCCATTTTATTTTTTAAAAGCTGCCATGGTCTTCCAAAGCTGGCACACAAGACAATGAGACAATGGATTGCAAAGTCTCAAATAGCATGTGAGATGACAGCAGAGTTGCATATTTAACATCTAAGCCTTTCTCGATCAGGGAGAAAACCCCAGCAGATACAATTTGAGTCAGGGGACAGTGGACTGGACATGCAAACCCTATATGACCCCCCTCTTAGATTTCAATTGACCTAGACCCTCTAGGAGAGAAGCTAGCGGTTGAAGCCTATGGGGAGACAATTCTGCTCTCCTTGGGCCCTTTTCTAGTTAAAAAAAGACTCTCCTATTGAGGTTGGTGCAACCACAGGCTTAAAGGAGGAATGGCAACTTCAATCAGACTTAAGTCACACCACGGACTTCATTCGGAATTGTTCTCTCTCCCCCCCATGACTTGGATTCGATTCACAATTCAGAAGGCACCCACCCAATCCCTCCCTTTTCTTTTAGGGGGAAAAACTTATATTTAATTGGGATTTGGGACTCAGGATTTGATGCCAAGGACTCAGATTCAGACTTGGAACTCGAATGCCAAAACTTGCCAACCTCGCTGGCTTAAACTGCGCCACAGGCATCTGTTCTCTATCATCTCCTAAGTGTCCTCTTGGTGCTTCTTGTTGCCATTGTCTGTTAGCAGAGGTCTTCAGAACCACTGCCGCCAGATGTGAATGAGACACACATTCCGTAACAGCCCACTCCTACCTGCTGGGAGCAGATGCAGCCTGTCTGGCAGCTCTTGTCCGACAACTATTCACTGTGGCCATTAGAGATGGTCACAAAATGAAAAAACGACACGCTATTTTATCATGTTGTAAGGTTATGAAATGTTTCGTAATGTAACATAACAGCATACAGAGTGACAAAATGAACATTTTTTACTGTTGAAACGAAATGATTCATTCTCCCTTGCTGCCCTCGCCTCCCAGGTGGGTTTTTTTTTGACAGGTTGGGCTGTGGGAAGTGGGGGCGGCCCCCACTCTGCACAGCCAGAGCTGTCAAAAAAACCCGGCTGGGTGATGGCAGCTTTCGAATAGTTTTGTTGCTCATTTCATTTTGTTACGAAAATTCTTTTAAAACTTCATTTTAGTAACAAAATGAAATGAAGCGCAATGAGTAACAAAACGGAGTGAAACACTATTTTTCTGTTTCGTGCCCATCTCTAGTGGCCATCTTGGATTCATCAGCATGGAGCGGAGGTTCTCTCCTGAAACGCCCTCTCCTTCCCCTGAGCCTGAACCCCTGGGGGATCAGAATAATAATGAGACATGGCCACATTACTGCAGATGTCAGATGTTCCCTTGGTTAGGAAGACTGCTGGTTTATAATCCAGAAATGAGAAGCCTGTGGGAGAACTTGGATAATTGACTTGCATGCTTCAAGAGATACTTATCCTAACCCTTATCAGCACTTGAGGAAGGTGAGTTGTCCTTTGCATATGGCAATTTTCAGCTTAGAAGACAAGAAACTGAGAATATATGAAGAAATATATATAAAAATTGGACTGCCCAGAGGTAGAGATTAGGAGTGAGAATGAACGCATCTGTCAGTTTTAATTTCTTTTCATTTTTCTTTTTCCTAGGCTGACCTGTGGCTCGTTCCACATTTTGAGAATTTTTATTTAAAAGCCTGCACGAACGTTTGTTGGTGTTTTGTGGATTGTGTCGGAAAAAATGTTGTTTGAAAAAAGGAATGTATATGTACAGCATTCCCCAACCCTGAAAGACTATAACATAGTCTTAATAAATTAAAACATTGTATACTGCAGGCCTGCACAACAGGTACACCGCGGACTACTGGTAGCCTGTGAAGGGTTCAAAAGTAGCCTGCTGGCCACCATTAAAAAAAAGTGAAGGCATTAGTTCTCTACCCCTCCCTCCCCATCTGAAGGACCACCACAAAGTTCTGGGTCTGCCAGCCCACTGTCTCAGACGAGCAGGGCAGTTCAAGGGCCATGGTGCGGTCCCCTGCTCCTCTTGATGGCCAAAAGATGGGTGTGCCTCTGTCTTGTGACCAGCTGAGTTGCCGGTGTGGCGCGGAGGGAGGGGAGGGGAGGGAGCAGTGAGAGGTGGGGAAGCG